>JANHAO010013034.1:0-16056 GCA_026873985.1 Saraca asoca | reverse complement strand
GGAGAGCTATGTAAGGGCTTCCTTCTTGGCCATAACACACGAAGTAGAGAACAGACTAACAGCAACAGCTATTCCAGGATAGAGTTGTTGTGCGTAAGTGGCTTAACATCAGCAGTAAGGAATCTGATTACAATGCCGATACAAAGGATGAAGATGACTCAAATAATGATTCAGACAACGAAGGATGGGAACACCTTCAACGATGAGCCATTGCAGCTCTCAGTTAGCTCGGAGCTCTCAGATCTAAAAATGAGGTCCAGCAAAAAATGCAATATAAGAAAAGTGTTTTTAGATAACAAAACATTTAACATAGTAAAACAAAGTAAAGAGAAAAAGTTCTGTGAAGTTTGGGTGGGACAGTGAAATGTAGCGTTTGAGTTTGGGTGGGAAAAAAATTCTGTGAAGCTGACATGTAGTAATAAAAAAAAATAAAGCTAACTACACCAGAACAATAAAACACAGTGTTTTCACTGGGCAGAAAAAAAAACCTCTGTATAGCTGACACGTGTAGTGAATAGTGCGTAGCCAACCCTCTTTTAATAATATGATAGATTAGTTTACTTATTATCAATTTAATTAATTATTTAGTATATTTTAATTATTAGCTCATGCTTTTTATATTTATTATCTCAATTATCATAACATGTATATTGATTGCTTTACTAATTAAAATAATTACAATTTGATAATTGTAATAACCATCTATTAACGGTAGAATTTGGTTCTACCTAAGTTTGGCCAACAAGAAATTTTTTTGGGACTCAAACCATTTCCTGGGTGTACGAGGTTGAAAGTGGAGAGAATGGAGGAGGAAGAACGAAGGTTTTTAACGTGGTTCGGTGAAAATCAAGCAGCATCGGTCTTTACGTTCACGGTGGAACTTTTATTGATCTTAAAGAGAATTTTTACAGAATTCTAATATTGGCTTTGGGGCCTCTCTCTACAAAAAGCTCTTCCATCATATTTATAGAGGAGAGGACAGTACAAGTGTAATTTTACATATTGTAATGTGTTACATTAGATAATAAATGTACAAGACTCCCACGACTACTGCAGAATGATTTTTACAGGTTTGCTTTCTGCCAGTGGAACTTGATGGGTCACTTCTTGTAGACGGGCATCATAAATTGTCTGGGGGCGTGTGCTTTCGGTCTTGGGCATGGCGAACTGCTAGCTGGATGAGATGCTAAATGCAGTGAGCTTTGTTCGAGGTTGCTGTTATTCTGGGCCAGGGGAGGTCGTATCCGTGAGTTCACTCTGGGTGAATCATTGGCTATGTGAGTTAGACTCTAGTGTGTTCGGGCCTTGTCTCGTCCCAGGGCTCGTGCTTCGCATCCTAACTGTCTGACCTCTTGGCACAGCGACCTAAGCTCTTTACCTTGTGGTCTGACTGTCCGAGTTTGTACCACAATGATCTGACTATATTGAGTCAGCAATATTAGGATGTAATGACCTAGGCCTTCGTTTATTAGACTTGCTTTACTGGGCTTTGCCATCCTATTCTGTAGTACCAAAATTGACCCATAACATCAGCCCCCAACTTGCAGTTCACTCTACAGACTGGGGGCTAGAAACTTTATTAGCAAAAGCTCGCATGTGCCCTTTATAGCGTTATCATCTCAGGTTTCTATCTTATTGTTTCTTCTATGCACTAAACTAGATGGTTTCAAACCATATAAGTCACATTCGGGCGAGCTTGAGGTGGGATACTTATGGTTCATTGCATTCAAACTTAGCTAGCATTCAGGTTGCTTGTGCTGGTTTGCATGTACGACTCCATCGACAATTTTGTCGCTCAATTCCTGGGCAATGTTGTTGCTAGTGAAATGGTAATCTTGTTACGCAATTTTGTGGCAAGCTCATTGCTCAATGAGATGGCAAGCTTGTTGCTCTTCGCCCATCTGGGATAGCTTAAGCATCACTCTGCGGGATAGCTTGTCTCGTGTCGCTCAGTGGGAGAGTAAGCTTATTGGTCAGTCTCAAGATAACTCTGCTGTGCAATGGAAAGGCAAGCTTGTTGTATATTTTCACAACAATCTCGTTGTACGATGGAATAGGAATCCTTGCTAGGCAGGTCATGCTCACTTTGCATCCTTGTGACTTAACGAGCTCAATAGATGGGATTTTAGACTTAGTAAATTGTCCTCACTACCAGGCTTGTCCCTGGTCGGGATCTCGTTAAGGGTGTTGGGACTGCTGTTGTCCTACAGGGTGCACCACATAGTCTCATAGGTGATCTCGTTTGATGAGGTCTTCAATGGCATCTCTGAGTGCCCAATATTCTGAGGTGTTATGGCCAACCTTGTTGTGATAAGCGTAGAATTTACTCAGGTCCTTATTCTTGTCAAAGCCTTTTAAGGGTTTGGGTCTCTCAAAATCTTTCCTATCTGGCTTTATCATGAAAATCTTATCCTGAGTGTCTGACAGGACACTATAGTTTTCATGGCGACCTTGGCGTAAAGGTCACCCATGCTTGGCTCTCTTAGTGAGTTGATGGCTGGAGGGATCACCCCCATTCTCAGTGTTCCTTTTGTTTTGGGCAGAACCGCTCACTTCGTTCTTCTATTTAGGCTTTTTTATGCCAAAGGTTTCTTCCCATCTGATCTGTTTGGTAGCACACTTATAAAATTCAACAAGATCTTTTATCAGAGACTTATATAGGCTCTTATACAGCTTTCCATCTTTATGGAGTCCTGCTAAGATTGCTATTAGGATTTTCTCTTCTGAAGGATTTTCTACAAAGATGGCTTCATGCCTGAATTTGGTTACGTAATCCTTTAATGACTCATGTCAATGCTGGAAGATCATGACGAAATGGTAGGAAGGCACAGGCTGCCTTTTCAGCACTCAATATTGATTGAGGAATTTCTTCTGAAACTCTTCCCAACTACCAATACTATGAACTGGGAGATTTTTGAACCATGCTAGTGGCAAGCCCCCTAATGTGGCTAGGAAGACATGGCACTTGATCTGGGGATTAGATGTTTGAAGGTCCATCTAGTCATTAAATGCATCCAAGTGGTTGCGTGGGTCACTTTTCCTATCATATTGTAGAACTGTGGGGACCTTGACGGTGGATTTTGGTTCAATCCAAATCTGACCAATGGAGGAGGTTCTTTAAGGACCTGAGTCGTTCTCCAATCATCGAGACGGGAAAGGGTATTGAATGGCAAGAGGAAAAAGGGGGAAAGGGGAGAAGAAGTACACAAAGTTTAACATAGTTCACCAAATCCTAGCGACACCAGACCTTATGTCCACGGAGATATTTTTATTGTATTGAAGGAGTGTCTACAGAACTGTTACCATAGTTTTCCAATAGAGTTTTTCCTTATCCTTTTTCTCTTTCCCTTTACAATGACTCTAGCCCCCCATTTATAGAAGTATGGAGGGATATAAAGTACAAATGGGACTAAATAGTTGTACATCTGTTACATCAAATATTAAATATACAAAACTGCCTACGGTATTAAGGATTGGCTTTTGCAGCTTCCTTCTGCAAGTGGGACCTGTTAGCCGTATTTGTAAAATGGCGGTACAAGTTATTTGCTAGCTTTATGCCTGACTTCAGCAAGCTTCTGGCTGAATGAGGTTGTATTGCTATGGACTTGAGCCTACACATCGAAGGTGTCGTTGGTTCCCGACTTCGACCTCATTTGGTCATTAAGCTCGGATCTTCCACGAGCTAAGGGCTTTTATACAGTGATCTAGCAAATTCATCGCTAGGTCAGATTCAGCTTTCCCCAGGCTCTTATTAGTCTACTGCATAGTTCTAGTTTCTACTAATACCATTAGCCCCTAACTCTCAGTTCACTTGGCAAGCTGGGAGTTAGACTTCTTCTAGCAGAAATTATGCACAACAATGACATATCATAAGTTTAGCCTTTATCTCGTGCACTTGTCTTCCTTTGTGAACTACTTTCTAACGAACTGGAGCTCTATGAGACTCAAGAGACTTCATGGATAAGTTTTTGTGGCAGGGCCCTTATCTGGCCCATTCCAGATCCAAGTCGGGAAAATGTTTCTAGTGTCAATCATAGGTGATTGTGCAGTCAAAGCCTTCCAAATCACCCTACCACTTCATTTCTCCAGGTTAAACACGTCTCATGGCTATTAGTGCGCTAGCCTCGTATTCTTCCAAACCATTAAATGAGAGCGGTTAGGGTTTCCCTTCCGCATTCTTCGGCTCCTTTAGGCTGAGCTTAATTAAAGTACGAAAAATTTTCTTCTTCTCTCAAAGAGTGTTTCAAATGGTTGTTTCAGATAAACCTCCTGATATCCCAATGTTCTACCTTCTAATTGAGGGGCTATATAGTTTGCTGCATAAGGAGCTTCAAAGTTCACACTTTTCCTATAATGTGGAGGGATCTCATATGGGTCCTAGATTATGTCCTCACGTTTGTGAGGTTTCTACTTTTTTGCTGCTCCGGTGGGCTTTCCTGGATTTTCCTACTTCCGAAAATCAAGGCTGAAGGAAGAAAACTAAGGGCTTAGGCAGGTCGATGAACTCTTAATTAGTTAAGGCTCTTTCTTTGGTGGCTTGCCTTTTGATTGGGAGCTTTCCTCTTGCGTGCTAGTCCTTCTTCCAAAAGAGTCGGCTATAGTTTTTAACTTTTCCTTATTTGTATTTTGATTCCTCGTGATGTATATGTACCTTGTTGAGGCTTTTTATTGAATAAAATCTTCCTTTTTCTTTCAATGTTCAGTTGTTCTGTCCTATAATTCTTAGACAACAAATGTTAATTTTGCATAGAAATAAACAAGTAACCAACCGACAATACCTTTAACCAATAGATAAATTTGACTTGAGCATAAATAAGTAATATGCAAACAAGTCAAAAGACGCTAAGGCACGCAGTCGCACGAGAGTTACGAGATTTAGTTCACATGATAGTTGTGAAATTTAGGTCGCATGATAGCTGTGAAGTTCAGGTCGCATGATAGCTGCGAAGTTCAGGTTGTGTGCATACGGTGGCTAAGAAAGTTGCTCGGATGCACAATAAGGTTGCTATGCGTGCACGATGGCTAAGAAAGTTGCTCATATGCATGAGCTTTTAATTGCATACATGTAGTGGCTAAGAAAGTTGCTCGCATGTATGATAGGATTGCAGTGCATGGTGGCTAAGAAAGTTGCTCGTACGTGTAGTAAGGTCACTGCACGCGCACGGTGGCTAAGAAAGTTGCTCGTACACATGGTGAGGTTGCAACGCACGATGGTTAAGAAAGTTGCTCGTACATGTAGTAAGGTCACTGCGCGCACACAGTGGCTAAGAAAGTTACTTGTATGCGTGAGCTTTTAATTGTACACATGTGGTAGCTAAGAAAGTTGCTCACATGTATGATTAGGTTATAACGCACGGTGGCTTAGAAAGTTACTCGTACATGTAGTAAGGTCACTACACGCACACAATGGCTAAGAAAGTTGCTCATACACGTGAGCTTTTAATTGCACACATGCACACGGTGGCTAAGAAAGTTGCTCGTACGTATGGTAAGGTTGCTGCATGCATGCAGTGGCTAGGAAAGTTGCTCGCATGCATGAGCTTTTAGATCATATGAAAGCTACAAATTTTGACCATATGAAAGCTGTGATGTTCGATCACATGAAAGCTGTGAAGTTCGTTCACTAATTATGAAGCTCGATCGTAATTTGAGGCTTGATTTGTAAAGCATGTATTTGTCAAAATTTCAAGGTTGAGTCAAACACTTTCCAGGATTTTTCAAAAGAACCTATATGGATCAAGCTACAAAAGATTTGGGGTGCTTCTGCCTATCGGATTACAAGCTCAGTATATAGTTCTTACTATAGCTGGATGCTCTTGCTTAGGATCCCGTTGTGGTCGAGGAGGCTGCCACGTCACAGGTTGCAACACGTAATCTCTTAAATGCCTTCTTTTAATCAGATCCTCAATGGCATCTCTAAGAGCTCTGCAATCTGAAGTGTTGTGTCCCACTTCATTGTGATATGCATAGAATTTGTTTGTGCTTCTGCCCGCACGAGGTGCCCACAAGGGGGTAGGAGTCCCGAAGTCTTCTTTATTCCTTTCTGGTATATAAATTCTATCGAGAGTATCTAATAAGAGACTGTAGTGCTCGTGATGAGCTAAATGCTAAGTCGCTCGCCCTTAGCCTTCTTTGCGAGCTGGGAATTGGGGATGCTTTTCACGTCCTTATCACTACTCTTTCTCTTACCCTGTCCCTGGTTGTTCAGTTTAGGTTTCTTCATACCAAACGTCCACTCCCACTTGATTTGTTTTGCAGCACGATCATAGAATTCTCCCAAGTCCATTACTGGGGATTTGTATATGCTTTTATACAGCTTACCATCTTTGCGAAGTCCAATAGATATCATCGTTAGAATGGTTTCATTAGATGGGCTTTCCACACTGTCGATCTCACGTCTAAAATAAGCAATATAGTCCTTTAGAGACTCATGTCTGTGCTAAAAGATCGTGGCAAGGTGGCAAGGGGGTGCGCGCTGCCTCTTTAGCACCCTGTAGTAGTCAAGAAACTTCTGCTGATATTCTTCCTAACTGTTGATACTACGGGCCAGGAGGTTTCTAAACCAGGCTCAAAGGGTGTCCCCTAAGGTGATAGGAAAGACATGACACTTGATCAAAAGGTTACCTATATGGAGATTCATCTGATCGTTGAACATGTTCAAGTGATTATACGAATCACTATGTCCATTATAAAGTGAGAAGGTGGGAATTTTGAGCTTTTTGGGGAAAGGCTCCATTTCTATCTTCCTGGAGAAAGGAGTTCGTTCCTTGGCATGCCCCTAATCACCTCAAGTTCGGGGGTGTGCCTCTAGTTATTTCACCCTTTGGAATAATTTCTTTACCATTAATGGCAATCCCTTGGACTTTTGACTAGAGTCCTAGTGACTTCTTGTATCCTTCTTATCGTGGGGGGAGCGATCCGAGACGTGCTCATGATTGACTCTATTCAAAGTTCCAGCTTGCTGCTGCTAGGGGATGATTCCGGGTGTGATGACCTCCATTTGTCTTTATATTTTTTAAGCCTGCACCTGAGCTAGCATTTGAAATGCTTCAGCCATCTTATTCATTGAGCCTTCGAATACCTCTCGGCACTGATGCCAAGCTTGGACTTTATTGGCTAGGTTGATGGGGATGCCGGGTTGACAGTGAATCGGGAAGGCCAGACCATCAGTAGTTCGGGTAGTAGAGGAGCTTGTAGTGTGACCTTTCAGTCAGTTGGCGGCAACATCTAACTTCCTGGTGGCCTTTCCTCTTGCCATTTCAATCCAAATGGAATCAATCAGAGAGAGGACCAGAGAATAGAAGGGTCCCACTGGGCATGCCAAAATGTTGATGTTGGATTTTGGTTCAATCTGAATCCGGCCAACGGAGGAGGTTCTTTAAGGACCTGGTAGTTCTCTGATCGTCGAGACAAGAAAGGGTATTGAATGGCAGGAGGAAAAAGGGGGGAAAGGGGAAAAGAAGTACATAGAGTTTAACGTGCTTTAACCAAATCCAAGGGGTACTGGACCCTACATCCACGGAGATATTTTTATTGTATTGAATGAGTGTCTATAGAACTTTTACCATAGTTTTCCGACAGAATTTCTGCTAATCCTTTTTCTCTCTCTCCCTTTACAATGACTTTAGCCCCTATTTATAAGAGCATGGAGGGGTACAAATGAAACTAAATTAACTGTACATCTGTTACATCAAATATTAAATATACAAGACTGCTTAAGGTTCTAGGGACTGGCTTCTGTAGGCTTCCTTCTGTAACTGGTACCTATTGACCGTATTTGCAGAATGGCGGTGCAACTTGTTTGCTGGCTTTATGCCAGACTTCAACAAGTTTCTAGCTGAACGAGGTTGTGTTGTTGTGGGCTTGAGCTTGCATGTCAAAGGTGTCGCTGGTTCCCAACTTTGAGTTCGGATCTTCTACGAGCTGAGGGCTTTTATACAATGATCTGGTGAATTCATTGTTGGGTCAGATTCAGCTTTCCCTAGGCTCTTGTCAGCCTACCGCATAATTCCAGTTTCTTCTAATACCACTATCAATCAAAAATCAAATTCAAATTGTAATTATTAAAGGTAATTACTAGGATAATCAAAATATGCTTCATAATTTGAAGAGAGAATTTCATGTTTACCTCATCTAAAATGTAAGATAAAGTGCATCATCATTATAATTGTTAGTAAAAAAATCAAGGAAATGGATAATTATAAACTTAAAAATTATTAGTTATTTTTTTTACTAACAGTTATGATAAATTACTTTCCTCTTAACATATATTTTACATTTTACATGAGTTAAGTTTGAGAATTTCATGATACCGGAGGTTTTACTAAGTTTTTTTTCCTTTACATAAAAGCATTTCATGACACCTTCTAAAATATGATATACATATTTTTTTTAATAGGTGAGAGGTTATTCACACTAAAAACTACTTAGAATAAATAAACTTTGCCTGAAAATATCATTTATTGTTGACGTCGAATTTTGGTCGTACTCCAAACTTCGGCCAACGGGCGGATTCTTACGAGATCTCAATCCTCTTTCTAGTTTGACTCCTACAGGACGAGGAGGTGAATTAGGGTCAAAGGGGGAGTAGTAGTAAAGTATGAGTTTTAGCGTGGTTCAGCCAAATCCAGATAGCACCGGGCCCTACGTCCACGGTGGAGATTTTATTGATGTAAAGTAATCTGCAGAGTTTCTGCTTACAAGATTATTTTCCCTTCTTTCTAACAATATAATCCTATTTATAGAGGAAGGAGGGGGTTACATACATTAATTACCAGCTATAGTGGTGTTACATTAGACTATAAATGGAAAAGACAATGATAGGCTATAATTCGGCTGTTGTTGATCATAGGCTGAGGAAGTGGGGACCTCCTATCGGTCATAGACCCGAGCTTGTAGTCATTGCCTAGTTATTTGTTCTATCATGCAGAAAGTCCAGTACCTCTTCGCTGGGATTCCAGGCTCAGGGGACCAGCGGAACCATGAGATGACGAGCTTGGAGCTATCGTAGGGGGGACAGCGAGCTCCCTTAAGGGGGGTGACCGCCTTCGTGACTATCCTGCTGAACTGCTATTCAGCGAGGCGTAGCTTGTCATGATAGAGCTCGTTGGGGAAGGAACTCGTTGGGGTGCTTCTGGCGAACCCGAGTCCACTACTTCCTTCTGGGACGATTCTCGTATACAATATTAGCCCCCCAACTCTCAGCTTGTGCAACGAGCTGGGAGTTGAATCTTTTCGATTCCTAAAAAGTCGTAGTCCCCCCTTTTTCCAGAATCATCTCTTCATTTCCCCAGATAACGCACATCTGGTAATTATGACTGCACTAGTTGAATCTTTTTCCAAGACCATTAATGCTGGTGGTTGGAAAGGGTGATTCTGGATCCTTCGATGAACCATCACTGACTCTATATAAAGGAAGATGATTCTTCAACCTTGTCATACTAGGCAAACATGGAGTATTCAGACAAACCATCATAAAAATTCTGGTCTATCCCGGAGGTGTGTATGGTCTGCTGCATATGTGTTTTGGAAGATTCGTCTTCACCGATAACGCTGGGCATTCTCGCACATACCCCAGATTATGTCCTTCCGATTTCATCGTGAGGCTATTCCTTGGTCGGTCGTGCCCCTGGTACTCCCTGAGCCAATTTCTTCAGGAGGTGCAGGTGGTCGAGGGTAGACGGGATGCAGCACTGTCACCGATTGTGCTTTGGAAGAAAAAATGAGCAGCGTGCTATTCTCAAAACACGGCCATCCACGACCGGCCTCCTTTCTCTTTTTTTTCTCTTTTTCTTTCCTTTGTTACTGTTTTTCTCTCTTTCTCTTTTTTTTTCGGGGCTTCTTTTGCTCCTCAACTAGCTTGTACTTAGCGTTCTCCAATGTGTTCTGCCTGGCTTTGTGTCTAGGGCTTTCTGATGTAAATACACCTCGTTGAGGTCTTTTAATGAATAAAATTGGCCTTTAAGCATTCTTTGTCTAATGCCCCTTCCTCTTTTTTGTGATACGCTTCAGCTTGAATCACCTTCCGAACTTTCTTGTGACTTTGAAAATAATATAAGCTACGTGTCGGGGTGACATTGCTCTCAGACAGTTCCTGCAAAAATGCAAGTGTAAAAAAGATAAGATAGATTTACGCATAAGCCGCGGTTCCTGTAATTCTGTTAAATTCGTATGAGAGTTGTAAAATGAACAGACGAGCGATCTTGTGCTCGGATAAGTAAATGTGCATGAGAACTATAACTTAATTAAGTTCGCATAAGAGTTGCAAAACAATTAGTGAGTGATCCTGTGCTCGGATAAGTAAATGTGCATGAGAACTGCAACTTAATTAAGTTCGCATGAGAGCTGCGAAGTAATTAGCGAGCGATCTTGTGCTCAGATAGGTAAATGTACATGAGAGCTGCAACTTAATTAGGTTCGCATGAGAGCTGCGAAGCAATTAGTGAGCGATCTTGTGCTCAAAGTAAAGGGTGACCGATCTTGTAGTTGGGGTGATCTTGTGCCTACAGGGGTGGCCGATCTTGTAGTTAGGGCGATCTTGTGCTCAAAGTAAAAGGTGACCGATCTTGTGGCCGAGGCTATCTTGTGCCCAAAGTTAAAGGTAACTGATCTTGTGATCAGGGAGATCTTGTGCCCGAAGGGGTGGCCGATCTTATGCTCAAGAGTTTGTTTTGGAGCATCTCCACACCTTAGCGAGCCCTCAGCTCAACTAGTGAGTTATTTTCAAGCGTCTCCACGCCTCAGTGAGCCCGCAACTCAACTAGTGAGTTATTTTCGAGCGTTTCCACGCCTCAACGAGCCCGTTGCTCAACTAGTGAGTTATGTTTGAGCGCCTCCACGCCTCAGCGAGCCACAGCTTAACTAGCTTAGTGAGTTTATTTTGAGCATCTCCATGCCACAGCCAGCCCTCAGCTCAACTGGTGAGTTATTTTCAAGTGTCTCCATGCCTTAGTGAGCCCACAGCTTAACTAGCTTAGTTTTTCATCAATTCTTTTCTGGATCGAGTTTTGGGGGGGAGGCCGACTGAATGGTGGATTAGAGTGCGGAGCCTTTCATAAGGTTCGTAATAAGTTGACAACATGCGGACTGTGCATGTTGCTATCATAAAAAAAGACAACTTAATATTAGTAATTGCATTCAAAATGTTTGTACAATTTACAAATAGATACAAGAGTTCAAAAGATCGTCCTGATAGTTGGGGATTACCCTCGCTCCGCGTCTAGCTGGGATGATCCATACTGTTGTTGGGAAAGTTGCACAACGTAATCATGTAAGCAACCCTTTTTGATGAAATCCTCAATAGCGTCTCGCAGCGCCCAGCATTCCGAGGTGACGTGCTCGAACTCGTTATGGTATACACAGAATTTTTCCTGGTTGACTCTAGACTTGTCGGGAGTCTTCAGGGGTAGAGGTTTTTCGAAGTCTTCCTTGTCCCTCTCCATTGTGAAGATCTTGTCCTGAGCACTTGACAAGATGCTATAGGTGCTGTGGCTAGCTTGGAATGGGGGTCGCTCATCCTTGCTCTTCTTTTCGAGTTGGAACTCGGGGTTGTCATTCCCATTCCCACGGTTGTTTCTTTTTCTGCTCAGAGTTGAGCCACCTATTTCAACTTTCTATGAGCCGAAGGTCTCGTCCCACCTGACTTGCTTTGCGGCTCGCTCATAAAACATGCCCAGACTACCCCCCGGGGACTTGTATAGACTCTTAAATAACTTTCCGTCCCCACAGAGTCCTGTCGAGATGGTAGCCAGAATAGCCTAGTTTGAGGGTTTCTCTACATTATTAGCTTCACGCCTGAAGAGAGCGAGATAATCTTTCAGCACCTCCTACTTACCCTGGAAGATTATAGCGAGGTGGCCTGAGGGCGTGAGTCACTTCCGCAGCACTTGGTATTAATCGACAAACTTTTCCTGACATTTCTCCTAACTGTTAATGCTGCGAGCCGGGAGACTCTTGAACCATGCTCGAGGGACTTCGCCCAGGGTAGCGGGGAAGATGCGACATCTGACCAAGGAGTTGCAAGCCTGGAGATCCATCTGGATGTTGAACAGGTCCAGATAGTTACACGGGTCACTGTTTCCGTCATACAACGGGATGACTGGAACTTTAAGCTTACATGGTAGGGGTTCCTCCATGATCTCTTCAAAGAGAAGGGTTTGCTCCCTAAAGTGCCCTTGGTTATTTTGGGCATGAGGGTGCTCCTTTAAACACTTAATTCTTTGAAGGAGATCTTCCATCATGATACCCAAGCCCCCCAGTTCTTGGCTAGGGACTTGACGGTTTGTTTCAATGCCCTGTTCATGCGGATGACGATACGAGGTTTGCCTTGGGTTGACCTTGTCGGAATGTTCAGCCTTGGGTATGGCGGATTCAGTTTGCGCTTTCACATTCTGGGCTTGTGCCTGCACCAGTATTGTGACTGTCTTAGCCAGTTCTCCCATCATGTGCTCAAGTTTCTCCTGACGCTGGAGCTGGGTTTGCGACCCTTTGGTGCTATTGGTGGCAAAAATCAATTGTGCAGAATTGGCCGGGAGGCCACCCGCAACTACTCTGACAACGGGGGCGGCAGACAAGCCTGTCATTGAGACATGGCCATCCAGGGTATGACATCGTGCATTGGAGGCCCTAGTGACTCTCCCTTTGGCCATTGTAGCGAAGAATCAACCAAAATAGGTGAGATCCCCACAGACGGTGCCAAAATATTGACGTCAGATTTTGGTCGTGTTTCAAACTCCGGCCAATGGGGGGATTCTTACGGGATCTCAAGCCTTTTTCCGGTTTGACTCCTACGGGACAAGGAGGTGAATTAGGGTCAAAGGGGGAGTAGTAGTAAAAGTACGAGTTTTAGCATGGTTCGGCCAAATCCGGATGGTACCAGACTCTACGTCCACGGCAGAGATTTTATTGATGTAAAGTAATCTGGAGAGTTTCTGCTTACAAGATTGTTCTCTCTTCTTTCTAATAATGTATTCCTATTTATATAGGAAAGAGGGGGTTACATGTATTGATTACCAGCTACAGTGGTATTACATCAGATTATAAATAGAAAAGATAATAATAGGCTACAATTCGGCTGTTGCTGATCATAGGCTGAGGAAGTGGGGCCCTCATGTTGGTCATAGACCCGAGCTTGTAACCGTTGCCTAGTTGTTTGTTCTGTCATGTAGAAAGTCCAGTACCTCTTCGCTAGGATTCCAGGCTCGGGGGACCAGCGGAACCATGAGATGACGAGCTTGGAGCTATCGCAGGGGGGGGGGGGACAGCGAGCTCCCTTAAGGGGGGTGACCGCCTTTGTGACTATCCTGTCGGACTGCTGTTCAGTGAGGCGTGGCTTGTCATGATAGAGCTCGCTGGGGAAGGAACTCGTTAGGGTGCTTCTGACGAACTCGAGTCCACTACTTCCTTGTGAGCCGGTTCTCGTATACAATATTTATTAATATATATATATATATATATTCATTTACTATGACTATACATGCTAAATAGATACGTGAGTTTTGACCTTTATTTTATTAAAAAATAAAGAAACTCGAAAAAAATAAATTTTCAAAGAGCATGTTCAAACGATGTTCTATGTTATTGTTTTCAGAAGAGACTCTATTGACATTGACAGATCCAATGACATTAAGGTATAATCATGTTATGAAAAAAAAAATTCAAATCTTTATTAAAATCTAAATTTTTGTCATAATAGGATTGAGGAAATTTTATCTAATTAATGATTACGAATTAAGCTATATCTTCTTTTTAATCTGTACACACAACAAAGAAATCAAGTATGGAGATGCAGAAGATGCATATTAGGATGGTGGGCTCCCAAAAGTGTTCAAGGGATCAAATTCTATAAATCGTAATATTTAATCGGTGAATTTTCTTCGATTAAAAATTTGGTAACTCGTTTAAAAATAATTTGAATATGCGTAGATTGTGATTTACATAGGCGAATTAGTTTGCGAAACAACCTCTTTCTTTTTAAAAAATAAAATTTCAAAAATTTTCAGACATATTTTCATTCATTATATGCATTTTAAAAAAAAGAAAGTTAAAGTTCATTTCATTTAAATTCAAATGACACATTATTTAAAAATAATTAGATTGATTCTACTTCAATTAAATGTGAAATCTAATTAAACTTAAACCAATTACATAAAAAATGAAAAATAAATTTTAAAATTGTTTTTTAAAATTTTTGACTCAAATGTTAATTTTTTTTTTTTAAAAAGTGAGCTAATTCGTGGGTCAATCGGTTCCAACTTATGGTCGAATTGGACCATAAAACCTAAACTTATTTAAAAGTAAACCTATACAGTTTAGCTTTTTTAGGTCTGTATTTGTGTGGACCAGGCCTAATTTGATCTGGTCCTTCCCGATTAACACCTCTCATCGCAATTAAGATAAAAACTATATAATATATATATATATATATTCAATTTAATGTTTTACAAAATTATTTAGTTTTCATTTTTTTAATTTAACATTTAGATTGACTCACATAATATAGTTAATTTATCCGTAAAGTTTAAATTTATTTGCAATATAAAAAATTAATTAAAATCATATTTCTATATTTGGTATAATGAAAATATTGCAAAATTATAATTAATATTTTTTTTTACCAATTACAGTGAAGTTTAGTAAAATTTGGTTAAATTTGACATATTTATACAAAATTATGCTATATAGAATAATTTTTTTTATTATTGTACTTAAAGTAAATTGTCTTTTTTGTTTATGTGAAGTTGAAATTTTCTCACATTTATCATTATGAAATATCTATTTATTAATTTTATTTTTATAAAATATTAATTTGTCTGATTTCATCTAATATTCATACAAAAATTAATATTCATATAAACAAAATTGATAAAAAATATTTCATAAAAATAAAAATAAAAATACTTAAATTTTATACTAATGATTAAAAAAGGAAACTACCCCTGTACCCTGCATAACCCATTTTTATAGGATATATACAACAATTTTTGTGAATAGTTATTATTAAAAAAACGACATATGTAAATAGTATTACTAGTTAAAAATATTCATTTAGTAAAATACCAAAAGTACCTCTTGATATTTTTTATAAGGTTTTATCATCAAATAATTCCATCTCCCTGACCTTCCCCGCTGCTCGGCTCGTTGATTTGCCTACCAAGTATCCACAGCACACTTCATTTGAATTTTAATGTCATACTTAGCTGTCCACAGTAATACCCAAAAACATCATTCCAAATCCCACTACAATATAAATTCCGTAATTTTGTGGAGACGAAAACGGTTGGAATGACCACAGACACCATTAACAAACAAATACACATTCAAATTTTAGAGGTCATATCTGTCATTTCATAATGCGGTCTTCATTGCACCTCAATTACTAACAAAATTACGTGGGACCCTCCTACTTTTTTGATCAGGAACTTTTTTTTTTAAAAAAGGAGAGAAAAATATAATCTTTTTTTTCCTTTCAAAATTGGGAAAGCGTCACCGCGCCAAAATACCCATGACCTACACGGGTCAATCACATCGCTCCACGTGTTCCACGCTACCGGAGGTCACCATTTTCTCACTTGCTTGGGATCTCCAACTTGTGTGCTACTTAGAATCTCTTGTTAACTCGCTCTCTGTGCTTCTCCTCATCGATCCAACGTCGTCGTTTCGCCATCTCCACGGTTACCGATCCCGGACTATCCTCCCCTGAGAAAAATCGAATTCAAATCGAAGAGGATTTCTGGAATAAGGAGAAGAATTAGCGGCAATGTGGAATTTGCATTTCAACTCCTAAGCTGAGAAAAAAATAATAATTCCTGGAAGATTGGATTTGAGATCGTCAGGAGTCCATGATGATCCTGCAACTCTGACTTTGACGATGACCGATCAGGTCACTTAGGTCACATTGATCTCGCGGAAGCAGAGATTCTCCATGTTCAGCTTCCGGCTCTAACAGATATTTTGCTGCTATACGTTTTTTCATTTTGTTTTCTAGATATTTGTCCAAATTTGTTCTTTTCTAGTATTTTTTGGTATATAAACGGGAGAGTGTGGCTGTGTGAGTTT
>JANHAO010013033.1:0-16064 GCA_026873985.1 Saraca asoca | reverse complement strand
CTGCTAGCCCTTGATCTTGTAATAGGTCCAGTTAGAACTTGAAGTGGGTCTCCATTGACTTTGCTAGCCTTACCCTCATCACATGGTTTTCCCATAGGACTTTTGTTGAACGATAATCCTTGGAGCAAAGTTTTCTGATTTGTCAGTCAATGACAACTATAAGATAGTCCTAATAGCTCAAATGACTATCCAATTCAATTAGGATTTGTGGAAGGATGTGAGATAGATCTAAGACATACTTTTTCAACATGGACATATGAAAAATAGGATGGATGCTCTCTAACTCTATAGGTGGATTTAATTTATAAGCCATGGTGTTTACTCTCTTCATTATGGGAAACAGGCTATGTAACAGGAGCTTAGCTTTCCCTTTTTATGAAATCTTATCACTCCTTTCTTGGGTGATATTTCCAAAAATATTTGGTCACCCACTTAGAACTCCAAATCTCTTTTCCTCTTGTTTGCATATGACTTTTGACAGCTCTGGCCAGTCATTAATTTTTCTTTGATAATCTTGACTTTCTAATTTGGATCTTGAACCAAATCTAGGCCTAACAACTTTGTCTTGCCTACCTCAAACCATGCAATGGGAGATCTACATTTCCTTCTATACAATGCTTCAAAAGGAGCCATTTGAATTGAAGAATGATAATTTTTGTTGTAGGCAAATTAAATCAAAAGAAATATCATTCCTAACTACCCTTAAATTCCAACACAAAAGCTCGAAGCATGTCTTCTAGAACTTGAATTGTTCTTTAGATTGCCCATCCATTTCAGGGTGGAAGGCTATACTAAAGTGAAGTTGTGAACCCAAGGCCTTTTGGAAAGATCTCCAAAATCACATTGTGAAAGGGTACCCTAATCCGATATGATAGATAATGGGACACCATGAAGTGATGCAATCTGATCCAGGTACAACTGAGCATATTGGAAAGCTAAATAAGTAGTCCTTACTAGAATAAAATGGGCACTCTTTGTCAAGTGATCCATAGTTGCCTATATAGAATCATAGCCCTTTGATGTCTTTGCTAGTCTCATAAGAAAATTCATGGTCACTCTTTCCCATTTCCACTTAGTAATCTCCAAATTTTGTTGTATAGTGTTCAACCTTAACTTATTGACATGCAAGACATTGAAAAACAAAATCTGCTATGCCGCATCTCATTTCTTCCCACCAATAACCTTTCTTCAAATCTTGGTACATCTTGTTATTGCTTAGTATAAGATGAAGAGTGGGCCACTTGCAAAAGTTCGCAATTCATCAACATTAGGCACCCAAAGCCGGCTATGATAAGTTAAAGTTCCATGTTCCTTGCCAAACCTGAATCTAGTTCTTTCTTCATTTTGTTATGCAACCTATTTACATTCACATCTTGAACCTGTGTAGCCACAATTTGATTAACAAGTGGAAACTATACCTACATATGTACTAGAAGTATCCTAGGTTCTGATATTTGCAATTAGGTTCCATAGGCTTCCACCTTGTGTAACTTTCGAATAATTGGGCTTCTTTGCACATCAATATGTGCAAGACTCCCTACTGATTGTATAAAGCAACATAGTCCTTTACAAGTTCCATCCACCAACATTGCCTCAGGTTCAAGTCTTTTTGCTTAAAAACATATTTCAAACTCTTGTTATTCGTGTAAATCTCATAGGTCTCTCCATAAAGAAAATGATGCCAAATCTTGAATGCAAATACCATTGTGCCATCTCTAAATCATGGGTAGGAGAATTCTACTGGTGTTTCATAAGTTATTGTGATGCATAAACTATAACTTTGTTGTGTGTCATTAGAAAACATCCAAGGACTATTTTAGAGGCATCACAGTAAATTGTATAGCTACCATCACTCGATGGCAGTGTCAGAACTAGTGCTATGGTCAAACATTCTTTGAGTTACTGAAAACCTGCTTCCCATGAATCAGACCACACAAATTTGACATGTTTCTAAGTTAACTTGGTTAAAGGAGCTGAAATCTAAGGGAAATCCTTCACAAAATGATGATAATATCTAGCCAAGCCTAAAAAGCTATGAATTTTAGTCACTGAGGTGGGTTTAGGCCAATTTTGAACTACTTTTATTTCCTTGGGATCTATATTGATACCTTCCTTGGAAACCACATGTCCCAGAAAGGTCACATTGGATAGCCAAAACTCAAATTTTGAAAATTTAGCATATAACTGATGTTTCCTAAGAGTTTGCAAAACCATCTTGAGATGGTGCTCATGTTCTTGGTCACTACGAGAATACACCAACATATCATCAATAAACACGATTAAAAATTGATCAAGGAAAGGTAAAAAAACTCTGTTCATTAAACCCATGAAAGCTATAGGATCATTAATTAATCCTAAAGACATCACCAAAAATTCATAGTGACCATACTGAGTGCAAAAAGTGGTTTTTAGAATGTTTTCCTTTCAAATTTGCAACGAATGATAGCCTGAACACAAATCAATCTTGGAAAAACATTAGGCACCTTGGAGTTGATAAGACAAGTTATCAATTCTGGGCAAAAGATATTTATTTTTCACTGCTACTTTGTTCAATTGTCTGTAATCGATATATGACCTCAAAGTTCCATCCTTCTTCTTCATAAATATCATTAGAGCTCTCCACAGTGAAGTGCTAGGCTGAGTAAAACCTTTATCAACCAAGTCTTGTAACAGTACTTTCAATTCTTTCAATTCAACCGGTGCCATCTAATAAGGTGGAATGGAAATGGGATCGATGCCTAGGGTAATATCAATACAAGACTCAATTTCTTGCTCTGGTGGCATTCCCAGTAGTTTTTCAACAAAAAGAATCTAGTAACTCTTGAACCACTGGTACATCTTCTGCCTTTTATTCTAATTGTTTTGTATCCTTGGCATATGCTCGATAAGCCCTATAACTTTTCCTAATAATTTTTCTAACACTCAAAGTAGAAATAAGGTTAACAAGGACATCACTCCTATCTCCCTGAAGTAGAATGAGATCTCTATCTGGTATTATGAAGCTAACAAGCTTATTATGACAATTCATACATGACTAATGTGTTGATAACCAATCCATGCATAGGATAACATCAAAATCAACCATATGTAACACAATCAAATCAAGCAGGAAAATAATTCCATGCACATCAATTCCATAAGAAGATATCACACACAAGTAGTCAATGTCTAAACCAATGGAGTAGATCCTAACAACTATGATTCCAAAGGGAGTTGGGGTCTAGCAAGTCATAGTGCAAGATAAATAGAAATAAATGAGTGAGTTGCACCTGGATTAAATAACACATAAGCTTGAATAGAATCAATTGATAAAGTACCTGTGACTATTACATTAGAAGCCTAGGTGTCTTGCCTAGTCAAAACATATACTTTTGCAGTTGCTCCATGTCTGCTATTATGACCTCTACTAGAAGGACCTGTAACTCCCCCTCTCCCACCAAACTTAGATCATAGTGGTCTCACAGATTTTACATATCAAGGTAAAATATTTCTTGATACACCTGTGGCCCAATTGCCATTAGGTAGGGTTATTTAATAAGGATAGTCTCTCACCATATGATCCATCTAACCATATCTAAATCAAACTCCAGTTTCCCATCTACAAGCCCCTAAATGAATTTCCTCTCAAGTCTTACATGGTCCTGATGCCTCAGGTATAACTAGAGTGGGGTAACTAGAGCTAGATCCTCTAGTAGGCTAATGACTTGTAGAGGTAACACCTACCGATCTTATACTCTGACTACTTCGACCTGAGGCCTTTAGTGGAAACTACACATTAGGCTTCCATGAAAAAGGTGCACTAGAAGATGAGGGTGGCTGTGATCTAGAATCCCTACTTGTACCCTGATATCTTGATTGCTTTCTCGCATTACCTTAGCCTTTCTTTCTTTCTTTCCATGAGCCTCACTTCAAATTCTATGGCTCTATTATAGACTTGTTCATACATGGTTCCTTCAAAAACTTGAATAACATTGAACTTATTGTTATTAAGGCCATCAACAAATTTCTTGGCCTTGCTTCTTTCAGAAGGGATCATGTGCCTTGCAAATTGAGAAAAGTGAAGAAACTAGGCAGCATACTTGGAAACTAACAACCTTTTTTGCTTGAGATTGTTAAACTCCTATAATTTAGCATATCATTGCCCTTTGGGAAAGAATTGCCATAGGAAAGTTGTGTGGAATATCTCCTAAGTGTCTTCTATTTCCCTAGATAATCTACGACTCTCCTAACCTCGATACTAATCTATAGTGGATCCATCTAGTTGGAATCCAAGCAGCCTTACAGTAACATCCTTCGGGTACTTAAGGACTCGCCACAACCATTTAACCTTATCCAAAAATAAGAGAGGATCCACCAAAAACCCATTGCCTAAACAACATGAAAGCTTTACTTTTGAAATTCTTAAAAATAGTTTCTAAAGTTCATAGGCGTTGGCCTTACAAGTGGTGGAGAGGTGGTGGTAGTTGTGTTTTTGGCCTTTCTTATTGTTGTCTCTAAAGTATATGTTGAGTCAGTTCATCCATAAATTAATTTATAGCTTTTTACAAATTTTTGGGCCACGCCAGGGCTTTTGAGGGGGAAGGACAGACTGAAGCTCATGTAGTAGAAGAAGTGTATGTCTCATGTTGGAAAGTTTATTGTCACACTTCTTCATATGCAATCCTACCTCAACCTCTAGCTTAACCCCTAGCTCAACCTCTACTGAGGTGATGGTGGTGAAAGGGATGGTTCATGCAAAGCTCTTTTGGACACTTCTTTATATTAGTTTCCAATTTAAGCCAAAGATTTAGTCCTGGGCAACATATGCTAATATCAAATAGAAGGATTATTTTGAGTAATGTTATAGACATATTCTGGTCTGTGAGAAAACAGGCTAACAAAGCCCTAATGGGGATGAGGTCTAGATAAGAGAAGTCCAACACACATAGCCAACGATCCGCTCTATGCGAGCTCACTTCACAAGCTCGTCATTATTTCATGATGATCCTCAATGGCCTCGAGCTAAAAGCAGCTCATGAGATGCAATGCATTGCCTAGCCAAAAGGATCAGTGAGATGGGGCACCAGACCAGCTCGTGTCAGCTATCCGACCCAGTAAATAGACAATGGTCCCACCCACAGAAACTGATCTACAGAAGTTCATTCTATCTTGTACATTTAATGTTTGATGTAATAGAATTACAACTTGTAAAATTACATTTGTAGCCTCCCAACTCTATAAATAGGAGGAAGGAGACTATTATAAGCAAGCTGAAATAGCTATACTGATACTTTATAAAATCTTCTCCAAAGCAATAACATTATGATGGATTTAGGGTCCGATACCACCTGGATATGGTCGAACCACATTAAAAATCTTTTTGTTCTCATCTGGTTTTCCCCTTTTCTTTTGGGTTTTCTATCCTTGTTTCATTCTTGCTCTATCGGAGTACAGCTTGAGTCTAAAAGAACTTGTCTAGTTAGCTAAATTTAGGTAGAACCAAAATCCAACATCAACATTTTAGCATCGCTTATGGGGACTCATCTGCATTTTGGTTGATTCTCCATGTTTAGGTTCATCCTTTGTTCAATCATAATGGCCAGGGGAAAAGCCTTAAGAAATCTCAGGTTGTCAATAACTAGCTTGAAGGTTGTACAGCAAGTTCTTCTACCACCAGAGCTACCAATAGTTTCTCCCTTCAGCTCATCGCTAGTCTGCTACCATTATTCCTAAGGCTGATGAAATACAAACATGGCTCTAGCACTAGGAGGTGCTAGAAGGGTCAATAAGAAAGATGGCCAAAGCATTTCAAATGTTGGCCTAAGTGTAAGCTTAAGGTTTGCAAAGGTAGGCCAAAGTCGTCACACCCAGAGATGTTCACAAATAGCGATAGGCTAGAAGCTCGAATAGAGCTAATCAAGAGCATACTATTGGTTGCTGCTCATGCGGACAGGAAGATAAGAGGAGCCATCAGGCCTCTAACCAAGGATCTAGGGGGGCTGACTTTCTTGGTAGAAGAATTGCTTTAGCAAGGGAAGTAGTTGGAGACACACCCCAAGCTCAAGATGATCAAAGTTGCTTGGAGCAACAAACTCCTTTCTCCAAGAAAATTGAGATGGAACCCCTCCCTCATAAGCTCAAGATCCCTTCTATTCCACTCTACAATGGGGATAGCTATCCATGTGGACCTAGATGTGTTCAACATCCAAATGAATCTTCAAACAAGTAATCGCTTGATCAAATGTCATATCTTTCTACCTACATTAGGAGATGCACCCTGAATGTGGTTCAAGAGCCTTCCAACTCACAACATTAGCAGTTGGGAGGAATGCCAAGAAAAATTCCTCAACTAATACAGGGCACTAAAGAAGCAACTCGCACCCCCTGCCATCTCACTACAATCTTTCAGCACAAGCACGAATCATTAAAAGGTTACATCACCTAATTTAAGCATGAGATAGACAATATCAAAAGTCCATCTGACGAGAGCATCTTGACAACAATCTTAGTAGGACTTCATAAGGATGGCAAATTGTACAAAAGCATATACAAATCCCTAGTTACGGAACTGGGTGAATTTTATGATAGAGTTACAAAACAGATCAGATAGGAAGAGACCTTTGGTTTAGAGAATTAGAAGGATAGGGCGAGTGGCTCTAAGCAGAATAAGAAAAGAAACAATACAGGTTAGAGGATCGACCCTAGTAGCTAACTTTTGAAGAAAATGAGAATCGAACGACCTAGGCCTTAAGGTCGTCACGATCATTATAGCATCCTATCGGACACTCCGAATAGGATTTTTGTAATTGAAAAAGGTAAAGAAGACTTCGGGACTCCTGCTCCCTTGAGGACTCCTCGCAGGAATAGAAACATGAATAGGTTTTGGGCACAACACTTCTGATTATTGACCCTTCCGAGATGTGATCGAAGATCTAATCAAGAGAGGTCATCTAAGAGAATACGTACTGTAACCTGCAGGACAATGGGCCTCTCGGTTGTAGCAAGATCCTGAACAAGAGTAGTCCACTGCAGTCAGAACCATATTTTAGGTCTGTAATAAAGCATGTAAAAAGTAGTTCAAGTTTTGATGTGTATAGTCTGGGTGAAGCCTCAGGAAATGTTAATCTAGAAGTTTGCCCTCAAGATGTGAGCTCCTCCCCCCATTTTAGCTTACAATTGTATCCTTTCGAGTTTTAATTTAAATTGATATTGCATTAGAATGACCTACTTTATGGCACCGTCCTAATGTGATCAAGCATGCATATGAACAACTTTCTTAGGCACCTTATGCACGCTACACTATTATGCACATTGACTAACTTTTTTAGGCACCATATGTATACGATCTCATCATGCATATAACCAACTTTCTTAGGCACCATGTTCATATGATCTTGTCATGCATATGACCAATTTTCTTAGGCACCGTATGCATACGACCTCTAGCCCATGCATATGACCAACTTTCTTAGGCACCATATGCACGGTGCTTCATCGGGCACATGACCAACTTTCTTAGGCACCATGTACGTCCAACTTCATGAATCATGTATATGACCAACTTTTTTAGGCACCATATACATGTTACCTTGAGCACACATGTGACTAACTTTCTTAGGCATCATGTGCTTGCAACCATGCACATGACTAACTTTCTTAGGCGCCATGTGCTTGTAACCTCTTATTAATCATACATGTGACCAACTTTCTTAGGCATCACATGTATGCAACCAAATGCTTGCAACTCTAATGTGACCAAATGCTTGCAGCTCTCATGTGACTAAATGTTCGCGACTCTCATGCAACCAAGTGCTCGTAGCTCTCATGCGACTAAATGCTCACACCTCTCATTCGACCAAATACTCGTAACTTTCATGCGACTTAAAATTTGTAGCTCACATGCAATTTTCATTAGGCATCACCCCTATATTGCCTAGATTCATTGTGCAAAGAAGTGTGACCAATTGGTTAGTTAGATATCTCATTTTATTATGATGATAAGTCAAAGTTTCTATTGTCAGCGAAATGCAAAATATTCATACAACAAAACGCAAGAAACACAACGAGAAAATTATTCATTAAAAAGCTTCAATGAGGTAAATTTACATTAGAAAGAGTCAAAATATGAGTTAAGTACACTACAGCTATACATTATGAAAGAAAGATTGGCATCTCGGATGAGAGCCTCAATCGGCAAGAGGGTTTGCAAATACTCTTGCCCTTCAATTCTTTCCTTTGCCACCCTCCTTGGTTTAGAACTCTTTTCCAGCTCTCTACTTGGTGCAACAGATTCAAGAAAAACAAGCCAGAGTAGCTGAAAAGCTTTAAACCTCATAGCATCGCTATGAGGTAATAATCCAAGATCTATGAAAGATCTTCTCTTATGATCAGAGAAGGAGAATTGCCCAAAAAGGCTTCCTATATGGCAAACAATGCACATCTCTCTGGAAAAAGCTCTCTATTAAAAGATTGGGGCACTCACCTAAAGTTCCCATCAAATCTTTGAAGAAGGAGGGAAGGCTTCCTCTATCTTAAATTGAAGCAATTTGTTCTCATCGAAGAGTCCAAAGATTAACCCCCAACTACTTTCATTAATTACCTCAGAAGAAAATGAGGTAGACTCATCTGTGGTAATAAAACTCATATAACATGGAGTGTCACCTGGAACAGATGAAACTACAAGCTAACCAAAGACTTTGACTGCATAGCAATCCATAAAGAAGGCTCTTTCCCGGCAAGATTGTTTAACTCCCAGTTCGCAAAGCGAACTGAGAGTTGGGGGGCTTATGTTATAGGGTATTTTGGTATGTGAGAAAATAGGCTAATGAAGACCCAAACGGGGATAAAGTCTAGATAAGAGAAGTCCAGCTCACATAGCCAGTGATCCACTCTACGCGAGCTTGCTTCACAAGCTCGTCATTGTTCCATAAAGATCCTTAGCGACCCCAAGCCAAAAGTAGCTTGTGGGATGCAACGTATTGCCTAGCCAAAAGGATCAGTGAGATGGGGCACCAGACCAGCCCGTGTTAGCTATCTGGCTCGCAGACAAACAATGGTCCTACCCTCAAAAAGTAACCTACAGAAGCTAATCTACAAAAGTTCATTCTATCTTGTACATTTAATGTTTGATGTAAGATAATTATAACTTGTAAAATTATATTTATAACCTCCCAACCTCTATAGATAGGAAGAGGGGGACCATTGTAAGCAAGCTGAGATAGCTATACTGATACTCTGTAAAAACTTCTCCAAAGCAATAACATTATTATGGATGAAGGGTCCGGTACCACCCGGATTTGGTCAAACCATGCTAAAAATCTTTTTGTTCTCATCTGGTTTTCCCTTTTTCTTTTGGGTTTTCTATCCTTGTTTCATTCTTGCACAACTGAAGTGTAGCTTGAGTCTAAAAGAACTTCTCTAGTTGGTTAGATTTAGGCAGAACCAAAATCTACCATCAACAAGTAATATTTAAAGATACAAAGAAACGAAAGATTTAGGAATCACAGAGATTTTCAACATATAACTTGGAATGGATATCAACATATCTTCATTCATGTTTCATGGTCCTAGGTGCATTGACACAAACTCAGTATGTCTACTCCAATTTGGTAGTTGGAGGCCTCTAATTATGTACCTAAACTTTAGACTATGCTCTAATATCAACATTGTCACGCTATGAATTTCCATATGTGATCGATGTAGAAAGTCAATATAGGTAACTCTCTATAAGCCAAAACTATGCAATAAAATCCTTGATGTTACACACCTCCTATGTGGAGAGTGATTAGACAAATGAAAAAAATATGCAGAACAAGATGGTGAATTTAAACAACATTGACACATCTATCAAAATGCTTTGTCATATTTCTAACAAAAATTCAGTAAGGTTTCCCCAGTTTTCTAGACTATAGGCACTAAGCCAGTACAACCAATAAGGACTGCACACCCTACTCATAATTTGTGCAATTTGACAAAATGTAACACAAGCCCAGATATCACAATGTATACAATTTGCTTGGAAATGATCACATACACACATGAGATGACTTGACCTAATCAACACCCCAAATATTACCAATAGTAAGTATCTTTACTTCATAAAAGAAAGTCTATGTAGTCAAGGGGCAAACTCAAGTCTAGATGGATGAGGAATTGAGGATGAAACCAGGAGTGCTTTGAAAACATAAAAAATATAGAGTGAGCTTCTTAGAAACCTAGTGAGTGAATAATTCTCTAACAAATCAATGATTATGTACAAATCATTTTCAAATATAGTGTAGTATAACATCAATATATATATAGACATCAGCTTGTAAACATCTTACGAATTGAAAATTTCAATTCATCAAGGAAATCAAATTCAATAAATATACCAATCATCAAATTAAAACAAGAAGCAAAACATAGAATTTTTAAAGAATACTCATCATAATGTAAAATAAAAGAAATCACTACAATCTTTCTTATTTCTTAAATAATTGAATATTAGGAAAATTTAAAATTTCTATACACAGCTAGAATCCAATGGATAATTCTTAATGACAGCCTTGTTTAATAGAAATTAGTAGTCGTCATTCACCTTATACTTCCAACAGATATTTTCCCCATATTCCTCCAATAGATCCAATTCTATTTACAAGTGCACTTGAGGATTTTTCTAAAGCAATTTCTGTAGGATCAGATTTTTCATAAAATAAAGCTCATTCATAGGTAGTAAAGATCAATTTCTTTGCAATTCACATATCTTATACAAGACAATCAATCATCATGTCTAAATAGCATTTTGTCAAACTTTAAAATTTCATTTCCAATAATTCACTATCTTCATATGTAGCTCAAATGGAGCAATGTTTGAAATTCATGATATCCTACAATATGCTTCAAATACAAATTCACTTATAATAGAGGAAAAAATTGATTTCTAACTAATTAAAATTACGAGATAGCAAAATTAGATTCCAAAGTATAAAGAAAGATAACCAAATTCATGTTACACATATGATTTACCTTCCAACATAAGTAATTAGTCAAAACTTAAATTACTAAAAAACATAATGTATTATGGTTTCCTTAATTAGAAGAGGAAATAAAATCTTTTGAACAATAAGCAAAAAAGAGGGGGCATAAATTATCCACTCACAATTCCTAAGCATTGTGGGCTTAGTGTTAAAGATGTCTCCATTTGAAGTGGTCTTCAAGACCCCCAAGACTTCCTCAATTCTAAGATAGAATCTCAACATCTCCAAAGTCTAACCTACCATTCATGTCATTGTCGAATTTGTATGTTTTTGCAAAACGAAAGTCACTTAATCATAGTGTTACTAGGCATAAAGCCTATCCAAAGTTTATATTTTTCTCTTTTAAACAAACATAAAATAGTTAGGCTGTAATTAAATGTAACCAAAATTCTTACTTAACTCACTTCAATCTGTATGAATTAATCAGCATCAAAGCTCTTGGGCTAGTTTCAAACTATGTTTAGGAATCAATTACCCACTCCAACTCTTAACAATTACAATTTTGGAAATTGCCTAACTTGAAATTACTTTCCAAAGTTCTAGTTTATACTTAGAAACAAATGAAATATTGACTTTAAATCTAACTTAAAAATATGAAAATGGATGACTCAAACTGGGCTTTCTTAAGTTTAAACCCTAAGCCCTAAAATTTTCTACTCCCACACATAAACTCATTTATAATTTGAATCTATAATTAAATAGGTTAGATTTATCAAAGAATATATGAATTTTACCTTAATTGTAATCCCAATTGAATCACTTAAGAAGAGGGTACAAACATGGAAGAGGTAGAAGATCAGCTTGCACTTTGATTGCTAAAGGAGGAACAAAGCCACCAATAGGTAGTGGATGGTGGAGTTACCACTGACAATGGGTAAAAATGTAGCAAAAACATAGCACCAATAGGGGAGAGATGATCACAAATGGGTAAGGGAGAAACATATTTATTAAGGGTGATCCACCATGGCAAGTTATAGAAGAACGCTGGCGGGATCAACAACACCACAGTAGAAAGTAGAGGAACATTGCTGAAGTAGGTGACTCTTGGTGAGAGAAACAGGGCAAAAATTTGGGTCAACAACCAACACACAGTATCTCAGCCACTGCTTGATCCGAAATAGCTAGATGGTGTATCCCAATGGCCTTCGACGAGCTGACATTTGGCACTATTCATAATTGGGTAGCTAGGTAGCTTGCATCCTCCACTCAATGCCAAAGCAGTTGATGTAGAGACGCAATGTTGACTAGTTGAAAATTGATCCAGTGAGTTGATCAAAGAAGGAATGGAAGTCGAACAAAATGAAGAAGAAGGAGAAGTAGAGGTAAGGAGGTCCAACACCCTAGTCATAAAGATCAGGGTGGGTTTTCAGTTTTTCCTTTTAAGAAAAAGAAAAAAAAATTACCCTTTAACCACAAAAGAAATCTTAAATACTTTCTATAATAGACTTATTTACAATATTACTCATCACTCAAAAATATTAGTTAGATTATAATTCATATATATTTAATTCTTATCACAAGAGATACATAATTTCACAAATATACATACTAACTTATTTTATTTATTTATTTTTTTATTATTATATAATTTTTTTAAAAGGTACCACATAGATAAAATATTATTTAGAGATTATTAAAATTATTTGTATAATTTAAAAATTATTTTATTAGTACCTTATAATTTTAAAGATGAAATTATTAATTTTGTCAAAAAAAAATCCTAATGCTAAAAAAGGCTATACTCAAGCCTAGCTTGTCAAGCATGATCAACTCATGACCCAATATAATGGGCTTGGCTGGCCCTATGACATCAAATTAGAAGGAGCGCAGTATGACTAGTCAAAACCTAGAATTCATTTTCCCATTTGCCTTTTTGTGTATTACGTTAAGTCAAAACTATGATCAAATACTCACTTTTATTGTAGCTCAGGTGGGCATAAAAACCATGCACTGATTATGTTGTACTTATTGAATCCTTCTCAACATTCTTATTTGACAGCGCAATATCTGCGGGCTGACATTGTGACAACACGTTTGAAAGTGTAACTAAAAATAATAGTCACTTATTTTTCTCTTTCATTTGCATCTACACCGCGAGAACTCGTGGAGCCTTTCCTTTATATTTTTACTATCTTTTCTATCACATTATAATAATTATGACCATGAAAGAAATTCTTTTCATAATTATGAGATAGCTTGAGCTTCTTCCAAGAAGCTGCTGCCAATGTATTTTCTGATATACCACTACAGTTTATAAGAAGAATGCTGAAAAGATTCGTAAGTGTCAATGTAGTCTTGCTATGTAAAAGCAAATCAGTAAAAATAAATGGTTAATTGAGATTTTAATATTTATAATTTTATTAAATTTTTAATGTAGTTTTTATAGTTTTATTTTCTATAATTACATCACAAAGTTTAAAATTATTTATAATTAAATTCTTATTATCAACTAATATTAAATCTAACTAATAGAGTTTTATGTGTTTATTAAATTATATATTGATATTTTACTTTTACTAACTTGCTATGTTTATTCTACCAAAATTTATTTATTAAATTTTAACTCATATATTTAAAAAATTATCTTCATTATTTTTTGTAGAAGAAAAAAAAAAAATCTTCATATTAATAAGGATTAAAAATGTTGAGTTTTTTTTTATGAAATTGTTGATGGAAAACGATAAAAGTGATGAAAAAAATGAATTTCAACTGAATTCTTAGTTATTATAGTACTTGGATATAATACAAATTGATGCTGGAAACTTAATTACAAATTATTTTAAACTTTAAAATGTGTTGATAGTCGATTTTGGTAATCAGTCAATGAAGGATTCTAAGAACCAAACTGCTGTGAATAGTGCAAGGAATGTAAGAAAATGGCAAGGGATTCAGAGGAAGAATAGAGAGAACGCGGAGAGTTTTATCGTGGTTTGACTAAAGTCAAGATGACCCCTATGTCCACGGTAATTATATTGGCTTTGAGTGATTGCTTTGTTATACAGAGCAACAGTACATATGTCTATGGCTATTTTAGCAAAGTTTCTGCATTTTCACTATCTCTATATGCAATGGCTCTCCCTCCCTATTTATAGAAGCCGGGAGGGTTATAAGTCGTAATTTATTATTGTAAAACTATGATTACATCTGTAATGAGCATTAAATGCAAGACGTCAAGTAATAAATGCCAGGCAAATCATTGTTGGACTTTGGAGGCTGATTTACAAGTTGGTAGAGTATTCAGTCTATCTATCAAACATTAGCTATTCCAAATTATACCAGGAGAAGCTCGCTGTAGCCTTGGCCAATTGGAAGCTGTGAGCTTGTGTTGTGCGATCTGCTCCCTAGCTTCAGTGACCTCGCTTTGAGTTGGGCCATGCCTTCTCACCTCCTAACCCAATTCTTTGGGCCATTGTCGGTCCATTCTGCCTGGTCTGAAAATACCCATAACATCAGCCCCCCAACTCTCAGTCCGCTCTACGAGCTGGGAGTTAGTTATGCATTTTTTAGGTAGGGGACCTCTATCCGCAGCTTGCAGTGTTGCCAAGTTCCCAGCCCACAATGCTGTTTAGCTAGAGTTTTTTTGTTTGTTACCTTTTGAATGGTCACGTCAGGCCTCGGTCTTTCACTGTGTATGTTTTACAACTGTTGGTGAGGTGACTCAATTTTTCTTTCAGGCCGTTTGACTAAGAACATCTGGACATCTTCTGGATTCTTTAGAAAGGTCAAACCAGTCTATATAAGGTGTGAGAAAATTTTCTTCTTTTGTAGAACAGCCTGGTGAGCGTCCCTGATGAGCCTTTTATGAGGATGCAAACCTTTAGTGGATTTCTGAAAAGCATGTCCAGTCTGTTGCGAGAGTTCCCCTCTAAGGATCCTGGGAAGTTTTGTTATTGGAAGCTTCCGAGGGTGATTCCTCTTTGAGGATCCTAGGAAGTTTTCTTACCTTCCTCTGTCGCCCCTTCATGATTAAGGCAGCTCTTCATTTATGCTCTTTGATCTTCTTGCGTGATGAGACATCCCGGTCAGTTCTCCTAAGCATTCGAGAGCTAAAGAGTTATAGGATGAGGTCTTAACTTTAGAGGAAGACGAGAAAGAGGAGCTAGAACTATGCGGCTTACTCTTAGGCCATGACTTCCGAAAGGACAGTTCCTCCTACTTATTGTAGTTGTAGGTTTATCTCGGTCTTTGTACTCAAAATTTTCTTGTATAGGCTTACCTGGTTGAAAGAGGTTTTGTAATGAATATTGCCCTTTTTCTTGACATTTCGAGTGTGCAACTAGTTATCATGTGTTGCAGAAAACTATATTCAAGCTTCTTTTATAGATTGGTTTTTATCTCCCATATTTAATCAAACATTGAGCTTAATATTTAATGGACAAAATCAATCCACCTTATCTGGTCATAGACTTAATCATTGAAATGATTTGAGTAATAGTGAGTTCTCAGCTTGTAAGAAAACTATGAGTAATCATCGATATGACTCGACAGTGCATACTGCGCCTTAGTCAAAGTGGGTTTGCAAGTCACAAGCTTGAGCAAAAGTGTGGTTGTGCGTGTAGTGGGTGGTTGAGTGCACACGTACTGGCATAAGATCACAGGGGGCAATTAAGTGCACCCAAATTGGAATGAGCTTGTTAAAGGTCACTAGTTATGCTCGAGCTAAAGGTGAGATGAGCTCGTGAGGCTTAGCACACTATGCCAGGTGTGCTCAAGCAGGAGATAGAGATGAGCTTATGGGGCTTAGCGCATTGCACCAGGTGTGCTTGAGCTAGAGATGGGGCGATTAGGTGCGCCCATAGGCTTAGCACTCTACACCAGGTGTGCTCGAGATGAAAATCAAGATGAGCTCATGAGGCTTAGCACATTACAACAGGTGTGCCTGAGCTGGAGATGGAGATGAGCTCGTGAGGCTTAGAGCATTGCACTAGGTGTGCCCGAGCTGGAGATGGGGCGATTAGGTGCATGATAACACAATATTTGACACATCTATTTGTCCTCATACTTAGTATTTTAAGGTCCAAAATTGCATGTTTTCAGCTGAGTTAAGATGTATTTGGGATTTAGTGT
>JANHAO010013032.1:0-16073 GCA_026873985.1 Saraca asoca | reverse complement strand
TTTTAAGAAAAATAATTAGAGCTAAATTGTGAAAAATTCACTTACAAAAGATCCTATAAAAATCAAAATAAAATCCTAATACTAATGTAGATCTTTTGTAAAATCTTGACGAACTTTGAACCTGCACATACTCAACAAACAATTAAAGCTCATAAACATAATATGATATGATTAAAATTATTTTCATCATAAAAAAAAAAAGATAGCCTAGGTGGCTAGGCTAACAATCACCAAACTTTATATAGCAACCAAGTCCTCTCCCATCTTCCCAAGTACTACCAACAAATTACTCATCCATTTTCCTCATATATATATGTAAAAATGTTAGTAAAGTAGAATTAGTGTTCTTACAACTTGCCTTGCTCCTCACCTGTAATTTGTTATGTTTTAGGGTTAATTCATTATTGTCAGTCATCTAGCAGAATAAGTCTCTCTATTATCCAATTTCATAGTTCACCATTAACAAGTTAACTTGTTTGACTGCTGCCTAGTTTGTTGTTATCAATCACCTAACAGAATAAGTCTCGCTTTTATTCAGCCCCATAGCCCACCATCAACAAGTCAACTTGCTTCCATTTATTTGTATTTTAATTTTATAATTTTAGTATAAATAGGACCTTAGTTCTTGCAAGGCATTCCGTTTTTTTGGTTAAATCTATTTAAAGCTTAAAGTGAGTTTTCCTTTCCCTTAATGTATCTTAGGTCCAACCAACCTAAGTCGTGATTAGGCTAGGAAATCATAATAATAAGGTTTAAAAACTTGTCAAAATTGGTATTTTTCTCTTGTCAAATCTGCTGTTAAGCCATTTGGTATCAGATCATCCTAATCCCAACCTCCCTGTCACTTTGAAAACTATTGGAAAAAAATATTTAAAATTCTAAAATTGCAACCACCCCACTGGAAACCGCCTTTGCCACTCTCAAAACACTCACTTCAAATGCCCAAAACAACAAAGATAACCAACCAAAAGCCACCATGTTATTGCCATATCAACACTCTTGACCAACTAAAAGCTATTACGTGTCATCCATGCCACATCATCACCCACTTTCACTAGGTTAATCCCTTCTTGTAATTATACATTGACCCTTCACTTTTCTCAAAATTTTAGTAAAACCTTTAGGATTATACTCTTTTTTTAGAAAAATCATTTCCCCTTAATTTTGGCATTCTTAATTCATTTTTGCTATTTATTTTTCCTAATTTCAATTTGATTTAAAAAGAAAGAGAGAAAAAGAGAAAAAAAAAAAGCCTTCGAGACGTCAAAATAGTTAATAATGCAAACCTCATGACATCAAAATTCAAGAACTTTGAGCTTAAATTGAGTAATTGCAAGCATAACTTTATGAAGCTTGAAAAATTCAACAACACATAAATGACTCCGAGTTAGATATCGATGGAAAAGGCAATAACCCTTTCGGAATATTACAACCCGATGATAATGTCTTATTCTTCATTTGATAGATGTAGACAATATCATCAAAGAACTTATTGCAAGCCATCTAATGATCTTAGAATTAGATTAGATATTCCCAAATGTGAAGAAAGTTTGCAAGCAGATGATTTTGTTAATTAGTTACACATCGTTGAATGTATTTTTGACATCAAGGACATTTAAGATGAAAAATGTGTCAAGATTGTTGCCATCACGTTGAAGAAATATCCATCAATTTGGTAGGAAAATCTTGAACGCCAATGAGAATAAGAAGGTCAACATCAAATCAAAACCTGGGATAAAATGTGAAAAGAGCTCACACCAAAGTATCTTCCCATTCATTATCACCAGGAGGTGTTTATCAAATTTCAAAATTTACAATAGAGAAGCAAGACTGTCAAAGATGTATAAAGGAGTTTGATCAACTCAAATTGAAGTATGACAGTCACGAGCTTGAAGAACAAAATATTGTCCACTACATCAAGGGACTAAATTTCGAAATTACAAATCCTTGGAACAATACTTTACTATTTATGATGTTGTTAGGCTATCCATGAAGGTGAAGAAACAAAATGCAAGGAAAAATACTGCTAATCTATTAAGATCTAGATAGGCTACAAGCAATCTAGGAATTCATAACCTAAGAGCCCCATCAACTAATAAACCCAATATCTCAAAAGAAGCTGCAAAAAATGAAAGGAAAACTGAAACCAGTCGCCTTATCAATCCGAACACTCGAAAGTGTTTTAAATTTCAGGAATATATTTATATTGCTTCTGATTATCCAAATAAGAGATTCATGGCCATAATTGAAGGAAAGATTCATGAAGTGCCTAGTGAAGAAGAAGAAGGAGAAGTTGAACTATCTCAATTTGACTAAGAGCGTGTCTCAATTGATTATTCTTAGTGGTACGATGGAGTCTTCACATTTCTATAGCTCAGGAAGGAAATTGGCTTCAATATAACATTTTTCACACAAGTGTACTTCTCAAGGAAAAGTCTGTAATGCCATTATTGATAGTGGAAGCTATGAGAATGTAGTATCAAACTACATAGTCGAGAAACTCAAACTCCCAACAAAAGACCATCCTCAACCTTATAAATTGTAATGATTAAGAAAAAGAAATGAAGTAAAGGTTATCAAGCTTTGCCTTATGTCATTTTCCATTGGAAAGAAGTATAAAGATGAGGTATGGTGCAATGTCATTCCCGTATATGCATGTCCACTATTGTTAGGATGGCCCTGGCAATTTGAGTATTGAGCCACTTATGATGGGTTTAAAAACACCTATTCCTTCAACCCAGGTAAAGTAAAAAATAAGTTGGCTCTATTGCAATCAAACGAGCTTATTAAGAAGTTAGAGTACCTAGATCAAATTATCATCTTGGTCATCAAAAGCCAGCTTAAGGAATTACAAAAAGATGCCAACTAGTTCTATCTTCTCCTATTGGTAAACCTAAATGACAAAGTTGGTATTCTCAAAAAAATCATGAGCCTTCTCAAAACCATCTAGGATATTGTTCTAGAAGAAATTCTTATTGGGTTGCCACCAATGAGAAGTATCTAATATGCCATTGATTTCATCCATGTATTTGTCATTCTAAACAAATCTGCTTATAGGATGAACCAACCAAAGCATAAGGAACTTCAATACCAAGAGGGAGAATTGCTAGAAAAGGGACTTGTCAGGGAAAGTGTTAGCTCTTATGCAGTACCAATGTTATTAGTCCCCAAGAAAGATGAGACATGGAGAATGTGCATTGATAGTAGAGTGGTAAATAGAATCACCATCATGTATCAATTTTCAATACCATGATTTGATGATATGTTTGATTATATGCATGGAGCAACAATCTTTTCAAAAATTAGCCTTAGAAGTAGGTATCATCAAATTCAGATGCGACCATGAGATGAATGGAAATTGCATTTAAAACCCAAGATGGCTTGTACGAATGGACAACTATGTCCTTTAGATTATCTAATTCTCCTAGTACCTTCATTCACCTCACGAACCAAGTATTCCGATCATTTATTGGTAAATTTGTTATGGTTTACTTTGATGTTATCCTGATATATAGCAAGAATAAATAAGAGCATTTAGACCATCTCTATTAAAATTTTTAAGTCTTTATAGAGCAGAAACTATATGTCAACCTCAACAAATGCTTATTTATAACCTAATATAAGAAGTAACTATTTTTGAATATATTATCACTACTCAAGGTATTTAAGTTGATCCCTACAAGATTGAAACCATCCTCCACTGGCCCATACTGCTAGCATCGTTTTACTAGAGATCTATCAAAAAATTTAGTTTTATTATGGCTCCAATCATAGACAATATCAAAAAAGACAAATTTTAATGAACAGATAAAACTCAAAAGAATCTTGAAGAACTGAAAAAAGGTCACTGAATCTATTGTCTTAACTTGAACTAAAGAACTCAAGAAGTTACATGAACAAGTTCGAGAAAAGATAAAGCTCTAAATTGATGGATACAAAAATAGATATGACAAGCATGAAAAGAAAATCACATTCAAAGAAGATTGGGTTTAGATTCATCTCCAAAATGAAAGATTTTTGAACTAACCCAATGCCAAACTTTCTCCTAACACAAATGAACAATTTCAAGTTAAGAAGAGAATCAATAATAATTCTTATAAAATCAAATTACCAGGCGATTATGAGGTTTCAGCTATCTTCAATGTGACTAATTTATCTCCTTATTATAGTGATTAAGTTGAACTTGAGGACAAGTTTTCTCCAACCAAAGCTTACCATCAACAAGCTAACTTGTTTCACTGTTGCCTAGCTTGTTGTTGCCAACCATCTAGCAAAATAAGCCTCCTTATTGCCCAGTCCCATAGTCCACCATCAACAAGCCAACTTACTTCCATTTATTTGAAAGTTTATTCTATAATTTTAGTATAAATTGAACATTAATTCTTATTGTAAGGCTTTCCATTTTTTTAGTTCAATCTATTTAAAGTTTAGAGTGAGCTTTTTCTTATCTTAATTCTATATCTTAAATCCAATCAATCTAAATAGTGATTATGCTAGGAAACCACCGTTATAGAATTTTAAACCTTGTCAAAATTGATATTTTTCTCTTTTGAAATTCACTGCTAAACCAGTTGATTTTTCATTTATATTTACCTTTTTGGACTTCCATATTGATCTCCTCCTTTATATATAGCTCATAGTAGATATGTTTGATTAGTACCGATATGGAGAGTGGGGCTCAGGTTACCAACTCGATCTAGGACTCCCCAACCCTCCTTTCTGGACATTTCCCCTCTTTAAATGTTCATGTTCTCGTTTCTTCCAGTATACGTTTATTTCTTTATTAATTGAGCTACTTTCCGTTAGAGAGAGAGAGAGAGAGAGAGAGAGAGAGAGAGAGAGAGGGATGTTTTAATAGCGTAAGGCTAATGTCTAACAGTGTAAGCAAAGCAAGCATGCACCTCCCAACTTTCTAATTGTCCGGATCTCTATCCCTAACGACAAGTCTGACTTGTTTGTTTAATTGCAATTAAGGCCTCTCTCTTAGACACACATATCTGATATCATCGACGTATACATACTTGTGTGCTACTTTACTGTCTAAAAGTCACCAATAAAATAGTCCATCACATATCTTTCATCATTGTATATAATACAATATAAATATTTGCCTTAGTTTGCTTCACTTGCAAAGTTCACCACCGAAGACCAACTCGTAACCTTATTCCATCCTACCTTCTCATTTCTTTACTCTCTATACCACTTTGCTCTAAATAGATTTCTACAAACTTCAAACAGAAATTTTCTTCTGCATGTTTCTCATCAAAATTCAGAGCCATTGTTATATCTGGTTTGTTTTCCTTCTTTTCTTTTAGATATATAAGAATCCAGGAACTAGGGCAAACATTCACTTCCAAAGGCTCCCAAGTATGGAATCTTGCAATTTTCATGTCAATAACAAGAGGGAGAGGCCAAGCTCCCTTCCAGCAGCTATGGAGGAGCATAGGGAAGAGAAGAAGAGAATAGTAAGGTACAAGGATTGCATGAAGAACCATGCAGCTGCAATGGGTGGCAATGCGACTGATGGTTGTGGTGAGTTCATGCCTTCTGGAGAAGAAGGCTCACTAGAGTCTCTCAAGTGCTCAGCCTGCAATTGCCACAGAAACTTCCACAGAAAAGAGATCATACAATCTGATAAGAATTCAGAATATCGTGATCTTCCTCCTGTACTTCCTAATAGTGACACTCAAATTACAAATCCGAACAAAAGTATTGGATCAAATCCTCCTTCTGACCAGTCAGATGAGATGAGGGCCAATATTGATGAGGTGGACAAGCCAGCTGAGAAGATAAAGAAGAGGTTCAGAACCAAGTTCACTCAAGAACAGAAGGAGAAGATGCTGAGGTTTGCAGAAAAGTCTAGTTGGAGAATACAAAAGCTGGAAGAATCTTTGGTGCAGCAGTTTTGCCAAGAGATTGGAATCAAGAGAAGAGTCCTCAAAGTCTGGATGCACAATAACAAGAACAGTACTTTTGCCAAGAGAAACCTTTCCACTACATCTGGCTAGCTCAAGCAATTTAATCATTGATTATTAGTTTCCTTTAGTATAATTTATCCCTTCATATTTTGCTTCGTTTTTTTCCTTTCTGAAAGGATTATGATTCGATCTAGGTCCCGTGTGTCTTTGTTCCCTTCTTTATTTCAAAGAGCACAACGTAAAATTTAGAGATCTTGGATAATTGTATTGATAACGAGGGACCACTGCAGCCAGGAATATTGTAGTTTTACATTGTTGAATGTGAATTTTCCTCTAACCGTAATATATATTCAGCTAAATTCATGGAACCATCTTCAATTCATTTGCCTAAGGAGAGAGAAATGGAACAAATTAACTTTACATCTGAATTTGGTAATCAATATTTGAGTTCACTGAAAACTTATTATGTCGACATTAAGGTATACCATGAAGTATTGTCCTTGCACCACACATAGTACCTCTGATAATTGCACTAGAACAGGATTACTCTCTTTCTCCACTTTCTAGCTTGATCTGTACCTTAAGTTCAATTAATTAAGAAGGAGATGCTATTTAAGAACTAATTAAACCTCAGTCTTTAACTATACTGGTTAAATCAAATTCGTAAACGATTTTTCCATTCCATGAGCAAGAATATCGTTTGCTACTTTAGGTAACGGGCAATTAAACTTTTCCCCTATGTATATACTTGACAACAAATAATATATTATCGCATGATAATGATCATACATATGACGTATATCTAATGAATCACATGTCATATTTAACTGTTTGATTATAATCATACATATGATATATATCTGATTAGTTATATGTCATCTTTAATCATTATAAATAATTAAAATAGGATTAAATTTTATTATTAATTTATCAACGATTGAATGATCATATGATCGCTCTTAAAATAGTTGAATATAATTAGAAAATTGTATTACAAATCAATAAATGATCACATGATCATGTTCTATTGGCTAATAATCACATACAATTACTATAAATAATCTCAGATAAATTTATAGTTAGTAAATTTAATTGATCACTCATTGGATATAATTTTTTGTTATATGTCTTAAGTGTGTCGGAAAGATTTGATGGTATCTACCGTACAAGGCATTCATTCTTGCATTCCAGGAATGAGTGGTGGTGATCTTCACTTGGAGTCTTGGACTATGAGGTCTTTTTATAACTCTACTCTTCTTCAAGGTTATATTTAATCACCACATGCATCCGAAACTTCAATAAGTAAATTTCCTTGACTTGTAACTTAAGCGATGATGAATCACTATATTCCTTCCGAGTGTGGATATATTGTAATATTACTAAGTAGGGAAAGCTGATTAAATCTGATGCCAACAAATAAAATTTTGACTTAGTGAGCTAGCTGGGGATAATAATATTGAGTGAGGCGCACGCGCAGAAAGAAATTAACTTTTGTAATTAGAGCTATAATCTAAATGTTAAGCTTAGAGCTTAGGATACCAATTATAAAAAGAGGGGATTAAAATAAAATTAGGTTTAAGTTATGATAATTATAGGCACTAATTGATGTTTCCATGATCCTTGTATGGTGTAAAAAGGCTCACAGCAATTGATAACTAATAACTTGTTTATTATAAAAGGGTGGCAGGTGGATTTGCTAGGCGCGCCGCTAATCTTGATTTTCTTTCCTTAGTTTTAGGCTCACGATGATATGATTAGTGTTAAATCCAACTATCTCTTCATCACTAAATCATACTTTAGAATAAGATTCTGGCCTCCTAGGCAATGCATTAGATTATAAAAAGGAGTGTAGATTGACAAATACAAGAAAAATTATTATATACTTTAATTATAATACATATTTTTATTCCAAAAAATAAATCAAAATTCATTGTCAATGGTTTAGAAATTAAAAAAGTAATAAAATTAACAATGGAGTTTTACTTTTTTTTGTCATAATTGAGGTTTTTTGTTGAGTGAGAGTTCTCTCTCTTCTTTCGGGCCTCTATTTGTGTGTGAGGGCCTATTGGGTTCAAACCAGAGTTGGGCCAAATTAGAACCCATTAATCATCGAAAGGAAAATTCCTAACCAAATTAATCAAATGACGCTTCACCAGAAACATTTTTTTAACGAAATGAATAGGTAAACCCTTTTTTTTTTAATTACGGAGTGATCCTTACTTTGAGGTTTTTTTTTTTTAAAGCACTAAACAAGATTATGATTTTTGAATGAGCATTTGAAAATGCTATTAAGACGATTCAAACTCAAAATGATATTAACATTCAAATTTACTTGATTGATGAATAAATATATACTTTTTGAAGGAAAGAAAATTATTTATATACATTAAATAAATGATTTTAAATATAGAATCAACTAATTTTAATAGATAATTTAAAAATTATTATATTTTCAAATATATATATATATATATATATATATCAAACAATTATGATTTTGTACTTAAGAATTTCTCGGTACGAAGGATATAGGTTTTTCCAATTTTTCCTTCAAAGAAATCTTGTATTCCATATAAACTTTACTTTGCATTTTTTTTTATCATGTACAATGCAGAGTGTTAAGTAAATCTATTATAAGCAGTCAAGTCCTTTCATGTCTGATGTATCATGTTGAGGACTGCTCTTAAAATTAGTATCCTATTTTTTTCCCTATGACATGCATATTTTACAAAACTCGATATATTTTACAGCATTTGCGTAAGTTATTATAGTATTTTAAATTTCTAAAATACTTGCTATGCCTTTCTGAGTTTCAACTAAGTCTAAACATCAAAAGAACAACTTTTGATGTTTGTAAAAGTCATAATCCAAATTGAGAAGTAAGTTTGCAAAATAACTCATTTGGATTACTGATACATTGCAGGAAAAAAAAAAAAACACTCATTTGAAAATATACATACAGTTTTTTTTTTTTAAATAATTTAGATTTATTCATTCTCACAAACTGTAAGATTTACAATTTTATAAATCCTACTATTTATTAGAGAATGCGCATATATATGAAGTATTTCTAGTAGAATAAATACTCTTAAGTGACTATACATATAACATGGAACTTGAAGAGTTTTCACAACTTTAAATTCTCCCACATATAGAAATCTGAAACTTAATTTATTTTGCGGCATTTTTGTCTCACTTCCCCACTGGGGCCTTCCTTGACGTGAAGCAAACTCAATTTGATCATTGCTTGGCGAAAATGCAAGAAAAACATAGCCTGGTTGGAAGCATAAGCATCGACAAAATACTTAGTTGTGCGGTTAGTATACAGAGCTTGATCCGACCTTAGAACACCCTTTCTGCTGAGCAAAGCGTTGAAGTATAAGTTATCGAAATCGTTCATTGTGGGGTCGAATGGCTGCACTGTATCATCGCCAGCCTTGCATTTGTTTGAAAGCATCTTTGCGAAGTCAGAATCCAAAGTTGGATCCAATGTTGGCGCCAATCGCCTCCTGAAATTTCCACAGCTTGCTACTCCCAATGTATGAGCCCCTGCAGTGCATCCATAACCACAATTATCACTCACCAACTCTTCTTTATTTATAATCCAAAGCCCACACTTTATTTCCATTGTTTTTTTTTTTTCAAGGAGTCTACTTTCAACTTGGGAAGAAAGATAAATTGATTGATATGAATGAGTCCTAATATATTAATTAATAGGTTTCCACAAATATTATATTTATTCTTTTAATAATTTTATGGTTTAATTCGTTAAATAATTTATCTTGTTAAGAAAAGGAAAAAATATGATTGATTCTAACATAAAAACCTGACCTTGCAATATATATACATAATTTTAAAATTAAAATTAATATCATTTAAATTATTCATTCGAGAGTATAGTATTCTTTATAATGTGATATTCCAAACATGTTATATGTTATCATATACCACATGCCTCAAAGGGATAAAATGTTTTATAAAACCCTGAACTTATTATTTTACCTGGAGAGAGGTGATATAATATCAATAATGTAAAGTGAAAATACATATAAAACATGTTAGTTGAGTAAGTTTTTTTTGTAAATTATGAATATTTGGAAAGATAATTGTGAAAGGCATTACCAGAGAGAGCGACCAGATCTTGGGGAGAGAAACCGTGGAGTGCAAACAAACTAATGAGCTGAGAGGAATTGAATGATGGAGATGGCAGATTGCGTGTGGCCTCAATGTCTGACCTTCTTCCATCCTTTCTTCCTGTGGGGATCTCATAAAAAGGGCCCCCAGCCTGTTCATTTCTTATTAACTCAATCATTCATTAACATTATATATTAATTATATATGTAGAAATGAATATGTGCTTACAAAAAAAACAGCATCTCTGGCTGCCATAGCAAGAATATCAGCGCATGAAACGACCCTTGGACATCGTTTCTCAAGCTCTTCTTTGATGTCATCTATTATTTCAAAGCCTCTCAAACTCAAATTTGCTCCTGAATCCTTTTCTGCCGTGTTATCCTCAGTGGAGTCTATCAGAATCGACCCATCACATCCCTACATGTGTTAATTGTATACACACCATTATATATTAAGTCATTTTTAAACATGTTAGATATTAAAGACAGAGAAGAGACCTCAATGAAACAGTCATGGAAATGCATCCTCACAAGAGGGGCTGCTAAACTAGAATCTTCCTGCAAAGCACGCTCCACTGTGTCCCTAACAACAGTTGCAACGGACGGGCATCTGGTGAAGTAGTAATCCATGCTCAGACCAGCTCCCAATTTGAAACTACTTAATACTATCACTTCAACTAGCAAAAACACACTCAGCATATTTGCCATAGTAATAGTCCTCATTGAATTTGTCTCACAAGATTTGTATAGCATTTGCTCCACCAAGCCAACACAATATATAGAGGTAAAAATGAACCACCTTGAATACAAGTCTTTTAAAAGATGAGTATTTTTATTGTATATATTTATTTACTTATTTTAATATTTATGTCTTTTATATATCATAGTCTAAAAAATTAGAGTACACATTGGATTGTAACTGATTAAATAAACCTAAAAATGGTTGAGTAGGTCCAAAATCAACAAAGTAGCCCACAATCATTCTTAATATGACACCGCACTCATGAATAATTATACTGTGAGTTATGCACGAAGGGTGTAACATCTCAGGATACAAAAGATGAAATCCTTAATTATAATAGAGTAATGTCATCGACAGGTGAACTCCATCATTCTTAAGAAGTTATTTTTAATTGTGTGATTAACACTTATATAAAGCAAGTAGATAATTTATTCACATACTTACGATACAATTTTTATTGAAACTCTTTTCCTAAAATTAATTTAAGTGTCAGAATATGCTCATTAGATTATTTCTATCATGCATCATTGACTTCATTCATTGTATGGGATCGGTTTTGATCCTCTGTGCCTCCTAACCATCAATCAGATCAATATACAATTTAAACTAAAAAGTTTAAGTTTATAGTACACATAAATTGTTTTTACATATTACATGGTCAATTAAGGCCATTAAATTTGTTTTCTAGTTGCCAATTTAACAAAATTCAAGACAATTTAATTAGTCATTTGAATTGTTTGTGTTAGAATTTTAGCTTTACTCCGGTGAGAAATTGAGAAAAGTTGGCTCGTGGAGTGGGCGGCCATAGGTATGCAAATAACAAAAATAGGATGAATAGCCTAAAAAGTTGGATAGGAAATGTAGAAGTGAAGCATAGTGTGGTTCACTATTCTGCCGTTATCACCATGCATTTTCTCCAATCCAACCTAATCAGATTGGTCAAATGTAAGTTGACACGTAAGAATACTTCACCTTCTTTTCACAGTGGAATCTGTGTGTTAGCCAACTCTCATAAAATAGTTTAAGGGTATATTTTTGCTTACTTGAGCTGACTACGTGTGGTGCTATAAATAGAGCATTAATAAATATTAGGAATGAAAATCACTCCATTTAAACCTGCTGTGTGACGAAATGATGCACCTTATTTGGTTTTATTTAAACATTTAATTAATATAGCGACATCTTTAATTATATCGTGATATTAATATGTGTTAAGACTTTATGTTAATAGTTTAAATTTAAATTTAAAATATTGCATAGATATATATTAAGTAACTTTTTATAAGAATTAAACACAAAATATATATCCAGAAACTTTTCTAGTGTAATTCCCATCTGTTATCCATCATCCCTGCGTGCAAAGTACACGTAAATAATAATAATAATAATAGCGTGTCATGGAGGTTCAATCTCGAAAGCTTCAGCTACTCAACTTGGAAACTTGACAATTATGGCAAAGATAGTGGGAATAAGAAGAATGTAAATTAAATTGGATCAGCGGTTCATGATACTTAATTTATTTTAAATTATTTTGTTAGGAAAGCATGCAAAATTATTTTATTCTCTTTAAATACAGCTTTTCACTCTGTAAGGTACAATCAATATAAAATGAAATCATAATTTTTGTTAGGATGTAAATAAGCAGAATTGAACCAAATTTTAACATTTTCAAGTTCGCCATATTTATGAGAGTGAATTAATTTCAAGTTTGGTTTTGTTAATTGTCGATTTTGGTAATCGGTTAATCAAAAGTTTTAAAACTCAAACTATAGAAAAAAAAAACGTACGAAAGTGCAAGAAAAGAGTAAGAGAAGGATAATAGGATGAACATAGAAGTTTTTAACGTGGTTCAACTAAAATCAAAGCCTACATCCATGATAGTATATTTACTGTTGTATGGTGTTTAACAGAGTTACAATACAAGTACTCTCTCACTATTTTGGCAGAATTTCTGGTTATGTTTTTTTGCTCATGCCTATTACAATGATTTTTCCCTTATTTATAGAAGTAGAGGGGATTACAAGTGTAATTTAATAAATTGTAAGTTATTTTTTCCTCCGTATCAGGCAATAAATGCTAGGTAATTTACTGTCAGTTTGTTGGAGGTTGCTTTGTCGATTTTGGGGGCTAATCTATCGGTTGGGAGTATGTGTTTCTAGTTGATGATTAAATTTTAGCATTCTACACCTATGTAGCTCGCTTGGCGACCTAAGGTCATGTTGAGTGACCTCCCAGTTGGTTCTTGCAACCTTGTTCCTGAATAGGTTGTGTCCTTCTCAATTCGGCTAGTCCATTGGGCCTTCGCTAAGCAACTTTATATGATTCCAAAAAAATACCTATAACATTAGCTCCCTAACTCTTAGTTCGCTTTGCGGATTGGGAGTTGCTATTTGCTGACAACGTCTTTACTTGTAATTCGCAGTGTTATTAAGTCTTTCACTTATAATCTGCAATGTTGTCATTTCGGACTTCAACTTTATCACTTTATCTGCACCAGGCCATACCTCTAATGTGCATGCTTTATAGTCGTTGGTGTGGCAACATTGCTTTTCTTTGAAATGTTTGATCAAGAGCAGCTGGATAGCCTCTGGATTCTTTGGTGAGGCTAGGCTAGTGTATATAAGAGGTGAAAGCTTTCTTTCTACTCCACAAAATGACTTGATAGGTGCATTGATTGAGCCTCCCATGTTTTTGAAAGTTTGGTTATTTAGTGAAATGCTATGAAGTATGTATGGCCTACTGTGACAAACCCCCTTAAGGATTCTGGCAAGTTTTGTTATAGGAAGCTCCCATGGTCAAGTCCTCTCTGAGGATCTCGAGAAATTTTATTACATTTCTCCACAGCCTCCTAGTGATCACATTGAATAAGGGAGTTCTTTCCCTTTTATTTGTTGGCCTCCTTCCACAGTGAGTTAACCATTCGATTTTCTTCAAGTACCTTCAGGTGCATTCAAACTAGGGAAGAGGCTCTTAGCTCGAGAGGAAGACAAGGAAGAGTTGGGGTCATTTGGCTTGCTCGTTGATCTTTTAGCTGGTTGGAATTCAGCCCTTTCTCTTAGGATATGCTAGTTATAGGCTCGCTTTGATTTGTACCCTCGAATCTTCATATATGAATTCACCTTGTTGAATGAGGTTTTTAATGAAAACTTTATCTCCTTTTTCTACATGCATCATGTTGAATGCTTTGTATATATATAGTAGAAGGTAGCACATAGGCTATTGTTGATATAAATTCTTGTAAATCATAGCTAAATAGAATATTAAGTTGGATGACTAATTAGTCATATTAACGCTTCTCACTTAATAATAAATTTGAGCATCGTAGTGCCTCGACAAGTGATGAGAACAAACACTAAAGTGCCGCAGTCGGTAAAGAGTTCGCATGCTAAAATGCCTGAGCACTTCAACTAACACGAGATTGAGTGTCCAAGTAGGTCACATGGATGCGCCTCAGCTAGCACGAGTAGGTCACATGAGAGTTGTGCCTTGGTATGACTTGAATGTCGATGAAGATTAGGAGCCATAGTTCGTTACTTGCGACCTACAATCTTACAAGTTGTTTGAAATATTCTTGTTTATCTTATGTGACTCATGGGTTTCTGTCACTAGCTTGTGTAATCATTTCTATCTCGATAAACATTTTTGCCAGGCTATCAATATCTTACTACTGGCATTTGCCTAAACCATCAGATTGTGGGTAACTAATCAATTCCCTCATCCAATGGTGAGACTCTGCGTGATATAAACTTAGGGAGACCTTTCTTCCCTCTTTCATTCATCATTTGAAATCCCAAACTTCTGAACTCCTCTCCCATTTTCTCTGTCGAACCCACAACTATTCGTTGCCATTTGTTGTCGTCCTTGCTATTCTAGCTTACCAAGCTTATGGTTTGAGTTCAGACCACTGGGAACCAATTTCATTCACATTTTAGACCTTCTACTTTGGCTAGCATGGTGAGTTTTCTTTCCTCGATCTTTGGTTTCTGGGTGTCTCTATTTTGCAACTTGGGTTGAGGCATACTTACTTGTTGTTGAAAGAACCTGAAATGTTGGCTAAACCTTGTTTGCCCGTACATTTTGCTTTACCATGTTCGATTTATTTGGTCGATTTGTCAGTAGATTCTAGGGCCCTTGATTATCATTTGAGTCTTTCATTAGTTTCTTGGGTTTTTAATGGTCCAATAGTTAAACCTTCCTTGTCTCCCAGAGTCTAGGTCTTAAAACTCAGTGATTCGAGGCGTGCATGACCTGTTGTGTAGGAAAAACTCAGTGGATCTCTCAACTTTAGGGATGGTCTACCTTCTGTGACCTGACCATTTCTCTCTCTTCTTAGTGTAGATGTCTCTACCTCATAGATGCCGTAGTCACCAAATAGGAAGCAGCAATACTGACTTATCTGAAGGGAGTGAGGAGCTGCTCCATCTCATAGGGGAGGAGATCTCTTAAAATGGTGAGGTCATGGAAGAGTTCGCAGTTGGATTCGAACCTGAGGGATTTTTGGATCATTCACCCTTTGTGCATCACCCCTCAAGCATCAAATTTAGTGAGCTTAAGGGGATAGCCTATGCATACCGTTTCCCAAGGGGTTGTCGTATCTGAGCTCCTTCTTCTAATGACCATGTTGCTTTTCCTCCTCCAAAGTTCGTAGTGATTAGTATTCAACACCTTGATGCTGGGTTTAGATTCTTGGTTCATCCTTATATAATTAGCTTGTTGAACAAGCTGAGACTTTCTCCCTTTCAGTTGACTTCGAATTCGTACTCTTAGCTGACTTGCTTAGCACTTATCTAACTTAGGAATGGCCTTCCACCCCCTTTGGCCAGAGTCTTTTGCAATCTCTATAGCATCAAGAGCACCGGACTATAAGAAGTGATTTATTACCTCTCAACCTATCCGTCTAAATACAAGAAAATTTTGCCTCAAGGGGATGCTAAGGTGAAATCCAACATAGGGAATTATAAGACCCATTGGTTATATGTTACTTGCTTTTCCTTGAGTCAACTTCAAAATTTCTCATTTGTGTTGAGTCTTGGTAAGCGAGCTAGGAGGACGCAGGTTAGCTTTGGTGTTTATTTTACTTTGTGTCAAATTTGAGCTTCTATTGTGTCTTATAGACGGAGCTAGGAAAAAGAAACCAAAGCCAAGGGTAGAGGAGACTGAGGTACTGATAACACAAGATTTGACACATTTATTTGCCTTCATGCTTAGCATTTTAAGAGCTAAAATGTCATGTTTCTAGTTGAGTTAAGATGTATTTGTGATTTGGTGTCAATTGGTTCA
>JANHAO010013031.1:0-16062 GCA_026873985.1 Saraca asoca | reverse complement strand
TAATTCCCCAACGGGAAAAGGGCAAGATCAAAGCAAATTCCGCACTTAATTTCTTTTTAACTCATACTATTTGGGACCTACAGTATGTATTCTATACTTATTTAGAATTTTCTATGAAAAACTTGCTCCTATGCTTTCCTTCACATCCATTGTAATATTTGTTGCCTACTTACTAAGTCTTATGAATTATTTCATTATTTTTAATATTTGTTTAGATAAAAGGTGTAGGTTTAGATCCTTCTTCTCCGATTTGATAATGGGAGGAATGTTTTGTCATGGTGAGCTATACACATTATCTATGTGAGTTTATTAATATGTTATTTAAAGATGTCAAAATGGATTGGGTCTAATAAGTTAATTTGAGATTAACTTAATTTTGCTTAAAACTAGCCTGAGATTGGTGCGGAAAAACATAATAGTGGCTTGACTCAGTATAGGACTAGTTTGAAATAACTCAACTTAAGAAGAACCTAGAATCGGTAAGTATTGACCTACCTAGGTAATGGCTTAACCTATTAACTTAGTAAAATGTAATGAATAATATTGGATTATATTAAAATGATGTTAAATAAATTTTCATGTTTAAATTAATGAGTTGACATATTTAATATTGTTAATACATGTATTACATAAACTTATGAAAACAAAAAATTGCATTTAAGTATAATAAAATTAAAAAAAATAAAACTAAAAGAAATTTTAGTGAACAAAATTGTGTGAGAAAATTATTATTATAAAATTAAAAATTATTAAAATAATAATTACATAATGTAATTACTATAAATAAATAATATATTAAGTAAAGTAATTAATCACTAACATTACTAAGGGCAAAAAAATTCACAATTCAAAATAAACTAATCGCAATTATTCAAAATTGGTTAATTTATTTTGATTAAAATTTTCAATCAATTAAAAGTTGGTGAAATTTTTTTTATGAAAATCGGGTTATCAATTAGAAACAGGCATGGATTTTTAATCACATCTAAGTAAATATAACCAAACAAGACAATATTTTGATATAAAATCTTTTTAAATCCTTGACCTTAGATTTGTTTCCTACATATGAGTATATATTAACCCAACAAACTCTAATAAACCCAATTAAACTACATGTGAAATAAACGGTTTATGACAATTATAGTAATCTTACAATTTATAGCAATTCAGTTAAAATCAATTATCTAATATGATTTAGTTAAAATCTGGCATAATAATAAGCAAATCAACATTTTTGATACGGTTAAGATTTTTTGTCCAACCAACTTAAACTAACCTAAGCCTTCCCCTAAACACTACAACATACCAAATCAACAACAAAGAAGATGGAACTTTAGGAAAGGCCGAAAGAAAAAGCTATTGGGCCACTAGCTATTACTAGTATGCTAGCTATTGCATTTTACTAGCCTTTTAGGCATGGGTTCTTCATCTTTTTCAAGAACACCAACACTCACATGTCACAAAGAATGTGATGACTCTTAAATGTAGCAGATGATATTTCCTTAATCAACAATGAGCTTAGTACTTACTTATTTAGATCTATTCTAGATAATATCTCAAGTGTTGATATTTTAGAATGATGTAAAGCACAAAAAACATAATACCCTGTACTTTTTTTCATGACTCATGATATATTAACCCTTCTATTGTCTTTAGTAGTATTGGAAAGGACATTTTCTTTTGGCAAAAAAATTTTGGATGACAAATATTCTAATCTAAACTTGTATTTTTAATATTCATTATATTTAAAAATCAATATTAATAATAAAAATTTATAACTCCATCAATTTTAAGTTGTAATAAAATTTTTTGGGAAATTTCAATCTTTTACAGCAAAGTTACAACTATAAGTTTTTAAAAAAAAAAATTAAAATACCAAGGATGCATTGAATATTCATAATTTAATATATCAATTGAAATAATAACAATAATAATAATAATATTAATATTAATAATGATGATGATGATGATAACAATGATAGTAGTAAAATTTATATGTTCCAATCTAAACTTATATTTTTAATATTAGTTCTACCTACAATCAATACTAATAATAAATACATTAAAAAATTTCCAAGTATTCAAGAAAAAATACCAATACACTTTTTATATAAATATAAATGTTTATTTATCTATAAGCCATCCCTAGTTAACTTTAATATTGAAATTTAGAATAATATGTAAATAATTAAAACAAAATTCAATTACATTCTAATATAAATAATAATATGTAACATATACTAACGTATAGGTGAATCATTCCAACCTAATAGTAGATATTTGAACACAATTAGAATAAATAGAAAAGATTGATAATGAAGCAATAAGTCCAAAAATAATTGGTAAAGGCCAAAAATTAAGTCAAGTACTAAGGTAGTTGGATTAGAACTATAAAAAAGGTCCAAGTTTAAAAGAAAAATAATAATAGTATGAAATAAGGCCCAAAGTGGAAATAAACTTAGGATGACACTAAAATAAGAATAGGATTTGAAAAATACGTATAGTTTATTAATAATTAGACTAGGACTTAAAATTAAGATCAAGTTTAAAATAAAAAAAAGGCATATAAATTGGATCTCTTAAAAAAAAAAAGACTAAAACCTTGGCTTCTAGATAAAGCCCAAAGGAGTATAGTTAGGCCCTAAAATTAGAAGCATAAATTGTGGCCCATTTGGAAGAAAAGGAGCCAATGACTCCTTGACTCACAAAAGGAATAAAACCAAAATATCCTACAAAAGATAAGATTGCATTTAATAATATAGATTCAATTACTGAAGTACCCCTCTTCATAATTACAAGAATGTCATTGATTTAGAAATATCTATCATATAAAAGACAAAAATACCTTTTGGCATTTAATAAAAACTAGTGAAATGTCATTATCTAAAAGCATAAAACCATCCTTTTTGATAAAATCAAAAGGAAATTACTAAAACACCGATTTATTTCTATGTATAGTCTTTTTATTCAAATTTATCCAAATATGTAATTAAAGTGTCTAAAACCTAATACAATTATGTCATATGACAAATAAAGAAGCAAGAAGAGTGAAAAATCTTCTTGTCTCCTTAAATGACCAAATCTAAGGGAAGAGAAAGAGGGATTGCATAATCTTTTATAGGTGTAAGATGATAATAAGTGAAATAACTCAACCCACTCTTTTTACATTAGGTAAGGACTGCTGTTAATGTTAAAATATCCCACATAGAGTAAGAAATCATGTTTTGGTAAGAAAATGATGGTAAAAAATTTAATGATATTTCCATGTGTAGATATTATGTGCAATAGATAATGTTTTTGCATAATTTTAGCTAGAAATGCTTAACTCATATAATTTCATAATTTAATTTCAAGCCATATATTCTCAGTTTTCATTTAAAGAAGGTAAAATCTAGGTTTAGATAGCATTGAGCAATGTGTAATAAATTAACAATAACATTTTCTAGAAAAATCAAATTGCAAAATGGTTAAAGTCGTTAAAAAGTAAACATCCAAGCCTTTAATTGATATACTTTTTTTTACAAAGATATGGTGTATTATCTAAGATACATTGAATCCATCTAATACCTTCAGTATAAGCTAGCAAAGAATGAAGGCATTTTGTACCTTCTTTAATAAGGAAAATAAATGCATGATTCCCCATATCTACCTAGGGGATCATTTGACAAAGGTGAAAGAGAGGGAGCAAATGAATTCTTATCTTAAAAAATTTCTCAAATCTCTTTAGGAGATTCGGCTAATTAAGAAGGGATAAGGTATATCAATGAGAGATTGTCAAAATCTTTAGAGAATTTGGTTACATGCTAGCTGCCACTTTTCTTTGATGCAAACCCACTCCTTCATACTTTATTACTGAGCCAAAAGCTTATAAAAGGTGCTCTCTAGCCCTTCTTATTTTTGCCTACCTAAATACAAACACCCACAACATTGCTTCTTCTTCCACCTCTAAAACTATACAATAGTGAGGTTATATTACCATAACTTTAAAGTTATGACAACTAAAGCAAGAAGAGATAAGCCTACCATCACTTTCACTCTTATTTCTCCTTCTTCTTCTCTAGCTAAAGATTAATAAAATAAGAAATCGAAGGTTTTGGATCCATAGTGGAAGTTTCGGCCACTTGAACTTCTTGCACGAGAACTTTTACTTTCTTAAAAACTTGGATCTATAATTTTCCATTTCCTTGATGTGAGATGGCTAAAGGGTTAAGCTAAGTCATCTACGTCCTCTCGTCTTCTTCTTCCTTCTTTTAAGTTAAAGCTTCTTAAGACAAGAAATGAAAAGTTTGGATTCTTGTGTAAGGCTTCAGCCTTCTGGAGCTTTTAATGTTAGAAATTTGGTTTCTTTTAACATTTGGATTCAAACTTCCCATTTGCTTAATCTTTGGCAAACCAAAGGGTTGATTTCTAAAAGGACCAAGCCTTTACTCATTTATACTTGGGTTGAACTTGGATGAGGATGATTGGTCCATGATAGGTTTGGCCATGACGAAAATCCATACTCAAACCCTACAATCTTGAACTCAGACCTTCTAATCTACATTAATCTACATAGAATTGGTAATATAGTGATCTTAACTTTGAAGATCTAACCTGACCTCTTTTATAAATGTTAATCTAGGGTGGGACCTTGAAAAGTTCATGAGGATCTATAAAGTTAAGTTGCTTTCTAACTTGCTTTATGCTATTTTTACGATTGTTGGTTGTATAAATATGTGTGTGTATCTACGTATGCATATATATAAATCTAGAATATCCTGAGATGAAAAATCTTTGGCATTTTGATAAAGTTGACTTTGGTTTCCTTTGGATCTATTGTATTTATGTTATACCTTGACAATCAGTGACATTATCATGTGTGTATAATTTTATAGGATGGTCAGGAAGAAAATCTCTTATGTTGGCATCTTTGTGATTCGGCCAAGTGGAGATTCTCCACCTTGATTTTGTTTGACATATTTACTAACTTCATAAAAAGGAACTAAATAGGAACTTGAGTTAAATAAAATGTTTAATATATTAAAAAAGGTCTATTACCTTAAAAATCCTTGGAAATGATACATGAAATTGAATAGGCCTGAACATGGTGTAATGAACCTTTTATGTATGATTTGATAAAAAAAGAAAACTCAAACTTTTTCCTATCAGACATGATTCAACCATAATGGATTAAAGATACTAGCGAGTTATTTTAATCTTAATTAATCTATGATATGATGAATAGACTTTAATTAATGATGATTAGTACTTTAAAAATAAGACCATGGGAGTTTTTGGAACAAGTGAGGAAGATCTTAGTTGTCTTAATGATTTCAAAAAGTAAGTCCAAAAAATTAGAGTAGTGGTTCATAAATTAAAACAATTCCAAATTTAAAGTTCTTATGATATGTCTAAGATATTGGAGTCATCAAATCAAGAATTTGAAGCTAAGGGAAAAAATGGATTGTGAGCTCATAGATTCGGCTTTAAGATGGGGATTGGAAGAGTAATTTTTAGTTTAATCAAGTTCATTTGACCTATAACAACCTAGAAAGAATATGGGAACCAACTCTAGGTAAACTTGAAACTTTAGTAACAAAGTGACATTTCAAGATGGTGTTATGTGTATAATGTGGATTAAATGGAAGGGAAATGTAAGAATAGGCATTTGATTAGTTATCTTGTTTTCATAACATGTTTAGACTTGAGTGGAATAGTTTTGAATGGACAAAATAGGTCATTTAATTTTACTAAGTTATATGCTAGACGCAATTAACTTATAGGCCCTAGAATATCTTTAGAACATGAGGAAATGTGAGAAGGAAATGTTTAAAGATATGAGAATGTTATTTTAATAAGATTAGGGACTAAAGTGAAAAGCTAGAAGGATTTTTTGAGTTAGCTAAAATTTTTGAAAAATTAGAAGGACAAGTTGGCTGCAAGGAAAAGAGTTAGAAATATAAGTAATTTAATGTTTTGGAGGTTGAATGTAATTAGTAGGGTTAAAAACTGAAAATTTCGAATCTTGAGGTATTTTAGAAATTTGGTAGTGTTATGTAAATATTTGGAGATATATTGTGGATTCCATAACTTTTAATATTACCATACAAGGAAAAGAGATTCTAGGGGCAGGAGAACAACTTTTGTAAAGTTGTGAAGGAGAATGGATTAACATAGAGAAAGATAAAAACTGTAGGGTCAAAATGTGAATTTAGAAAATCATGGGGTGATAGAATAAGTTCTTGTGCTTTTGAGATATAAAAAGGTTTTAGGGTTAAAAAGGGGAGATTTCGACAAACTTAAAACTTAGAAGATGTTTTTGAAGGTTTAGTAAAATTCTAAAAGTCAAGAGATGATAAAAGTAGGTGGTTTAAATAAATAGGGAAAAAAATTGAATAATGAGGGTATGACATTACTCACGTGTAAGTGGTTTTTATAAGTAGATTAATTAATGATCACATGGATATTATATAGGCTATTGACAATTTTTTCTCATTATAAAGATAATGTGAGACATAGGAATGGAAAAAAAAAGATGAGACTATATGTGTGAAATTTTTACACAATAGTTTGATTGGTCTCTATCTGTAAATTGTATAGTCTTTTGATGTGCATACTTATTAGTATGGTAATCTAGCTTGATTGTTACTGTGGATTATGTACCAGTGAAGTCTTGAAATATGAACTTGTGATGTGAGATCTTGAAATGTGAACTTGTGATGTAAAATCTTGGGATATGTATTTGTGTTATAAAACTTTGAAATGTGCATAATTGAACCCTGGAAACCGGAACCTTGAAACTGGCCTAAAAATGGATTTTAATGAAAAAGAGGGAATGTGTCATGAGGGAGCAAATTGGCACCCAGACACCATTTTGAATCATCTAAAAAGAAAAATAATATTGGCCTGGAAATGGCCTCATGTGAAGATAAGTCCAAGAGTGAAAAAAATGGAAATGATTTGTGATGGGGGAGATAAAAACCTAATGCCATTTTTTTAAGAGAGAAGGATAAGGATGAAGGGAGTCAAAAGGTGGAAACCAAAAGTTGTTTTATTTCTGATTATGTGCTTATATGTGAATACTAGTATGCTTGGTATTGTTCTACTTTAATGTTTATAAGAATTAAGTGTGCACTAATATTAAATAATGATTGGAATTCTATGTCTTTACTCCGAATGGTTGTGTTGGAAGAATAATTCATGGTTCTTTGTAATGCTTTAATAAGTGTTGTGCATGATCTACTAATATGATTGTGTTAGCTTGTGATTTGTAGAGATATATATATATATATATAAATGATGAAGGTGATGAATGATTGATTGATCTCAATAAGTTTCATCTTGAGTTATCCCTTTGATAAGAAAATATCATGGTTTTCCATAATATTGAATTGTGTAGTTTATTGCTTGGCCTATTGTATTAGTACTATCCAAACCTATTTTCCAAAATGTTTTTCAAACAAAAATTATATTACTATTTTCAATATATCCACAAGGCAGGTTATATAGACTGTTATTAAGTACTTAGATCATACTCACCCCTCTTATTAATATTTTCAAATACAACAACAACAGATTATAAAGTGTCTATACTGAGGCATGGACAACGATAGTGTAAAGAGTTACATGCATATGCATTGAGTCATGTTGCATCCACATGTATCACACATACTAGTGTCCAAAATAAAATTTATAGGAGAATTTGCATTGAATTGTACATGTTCATTGCATGAGATAAAGCTTTATGCTAGTAGAACCATGTTGACAGTGGCTACCACATTGGTCATGGATCCTCGGAATTTGGATCATGAAAAAATAATAATAATAACAACAACAATAATAACAATAATAACGTATTTGATTTCAATGAATTAATGATATAAAATTAATAACTAAAACATAACTGGATTATTTCACCTACCTAACACTACTTGATAAATGTCAACTTGTGACTGGGATAGGTATTGTAACAACCCTATTTAGTAAAAAAGTTGCTTAACCTAGAACAGATCCAACATATAATTTTTGCTTGTTGGACTAACCTTATATGATCGGATTAGTCCATTTTGACAAGTGTAATGTTATTGATATTTTTGCACAAATTAATGCTTTAAACTTATATATGCGTTTCGTTAGACCCATAGGCAGTATCTTGCATTTGTTTTTGCCTTGGTGTATAAAATATTTTTTAAAAAAGTTTGGAGTCCGTTGCTAAAATAGAAATATTTATATATTTATACATATTCATCATTATATTAAAATTTTATATTTGAAGTAAGTATATATTAGAGTAAGTTATATAATTAGTTTATAATTTATTTATATATTATTGAGATAAAAATGATATAATATATATAATTTTTTGTCTATAGATATAAATTTTATAAATAAATTGTACACATATGTGTTATGTAATTAATATTATATACAAATAATTTCAATATATTGCATTCACTATAATTAATTAGCAAATTGCTTATATATACATATATAAATTATTTATGAATATATAAATATTTCAGGAAAAAAATGTTTTTTTTGAATAAATATATTGTATATGTATGTATGTATGTATGTATATATATTAAGTAACTATATTATTGAAAAGTATAATAAATTATAAATATTAATACATGTGTGTACAGCCATATATATATATATATATAACAAAATGAAAATATAAATTGTAAATAAATAATGGATAGCAACGGAATTACAACAATTTGTCACTAATTCAGTTGTTAATTTAAAAAATTTTGTTCTTACACAAAACAAAATACACCATTTCACTAAAGTTTAGTGATGGAATTTTGTCACTAAACTACGATTATGCATTAGATCGTTATGTCATCTTTCTATTTCAAACTCTTGCCCTTTCTTCTTTTATCCTTCATTGTGGTTCTCTCCCTATCTTTGTCTAATTTTGTTGTTGTTGTGGTCGCTTGATCACTGTCATTGCTACCCATGATTTGTTAAAGTTTTCCCAAGCTTCCTTCGTGCAAAACCAATGAGTAATATATATAATTTCAGTGAATTACATATATTTTAGTGTTTTGCATTGATTGAATAAAATTTTTGTATGATTATTTTATAGATGATTTGGGTGACCTGAACTTACTGTTGGTTGTAAAATTTTGTGTATGAAGGTTGTCAAATTTTAGGTAACTTGGCTTACATTGATTGATGAGATTTCTCTTTACTTGAACTTAGATTGATTAAGTAAGATTTCTTTCTAATTGAGCTTACATTGATCGAGTAAGATTTCTCTTTACTAGAGCTTACATTGATTGAGTGAGATTTCTCTTTACTTAAGCTTACCTTTATTTTTTGGATTTAATGATTTTATGATATAATTGTGTTAAATTAATTTGGATTTTTGCTAGCTAAACATATGGGTATTGCCTTGCCAAAATTTAGAAATACATAACATGGTAGAAAAAATACACATGTATGTTATAAGCCTCAAACCCCAACACCTTCTTTAATAATAGGAAATTTTTGTGGATGTGCCTAAATGTAGAAGGTAGATGTAAAATTAGGTAGGCCCTTATTGGGTGGAAATTGCTGATAAGTTTATTAACAATGTAAAAAGGGTTATTGAAGTTGCTTGCAAGATGAACATGTTTTTGAATAGCAAAAAAATTAGGTGTTCCTGTACTAAATGTCATTGGAGGAGGATTTTGACTCCATGAGGTGGAAGAGCACCTATATAGGAAAGTTTTTAAGTTTAATTATTAGTATTAGATATCTCATGGGAATGATCTTTTTTGTATGTCATGAAACATTTGTTCTCAATTCTAATGAGGAATATAATCATGTTAGAGATGGCTATAGGGAACCACAATGCATACAAGAGAATGATTATGGATGTAGCAGGGCCAGAGTATTTTCAACATTGCAAATATCAAAAAGATCCACTGAACCTTAATGCTTAAGAGTTTTATGATATGTTGGTTGCTACATAACAACCTTTATATGAAGGATGTAGCAATCATAGTGTTTTATCCTTTGTAGTTAGATTACTAAGCATTAAGTCTAATTACAATGTACCAAAGCAATGTTTTAATGAGATTATGCAACTCATAAGAGAATGCATACTTAAAGATAATAAGATGCCTTTTGAATACAAAACAAAGGAAAGGGTTTCAAATTTAGGTTTGGGGTACCAAAAGATTGATTTTTGTGTTAATGGATGCATGTTGTATTATAAATAATACACATCTAACAGATAATGCTTATGTTATCAAGCTACAAGATATACTTCTAGGCGTTCAAGTCGAGCGAGCTATAGAGAAGCATCCAATAAGAAACTATGATACTTGGCTTTAAATCTTAAGCTGCAAAGGTTGTTCTCATTATTAACCATAACAAGTGAAATGAGAAGGCATTTTGAGAATCCTTGTGAGCCTGGAGTCTTGTCCCACCCTTTCGATGGAGAAACATAGAAATACTTTGACCATACATGGCCTAACTCTGTTAATGAGCCTTGAAATGTAAGATTGGGATTATACGGAAATAGATTTGCTCCTCACAACCAATAAGGAAAAACATACTCTTTTTGGCTTTGATTTTAACCCCTTATAATCTCCCATTATAGATGTGAATGAAGTAGGAGTACAAGTTTTTTTACTTTGATAATTACTGGCTCTTCAAACATAAAAGTTAATATTGATTTATATTTGCAACCACTTGTTGATGAACTCAATCAGCTACAGAGTAAGGATGTGTAAACATATGACATATCTTTGAAACAAAACCTAAGGGTGGCAATCTTATAGACCATTAATGACTTTCCCAAATATGGAATGTTATCAGGTTGGCAAACACATGGTGACATACCTTATTTGTATGGAACACTCTAAAGCCTTTACATTGAATGCTGGTGGAAAACTTCCCTCTTTGATTGTCATTGATGTTGGTTGCTTATGAATCATCAATCTGGATGGTATAAAAATGTAGTTAAAAAATAAAGTTAAGAAATCAACTCCACCGACAAGGTTGTCTGATGATGAGATATGTGAAAGGGTTATGGATGTTCTAAGGGTTGTTGATGAAGGTCAAGCAATATAAATAGAAGGTTATGGGGGAAACCACAATTGGACAAAACAAAATATCTTCCAGGAGTTGCCTTATTGGAAAACATGTTTAATTCATCATAACTTGGACGTGATGCACATTAAGAAGATTATCTTCAACAATGGCTTCAACATGGTAATGAATGCTAAAAGTGAAACAAAAGACAATGGAAAAGCAAGAATAGATCTCAGCAAATTGTATAAGCATAGGGAACTAGAATTAGTTTATGAGAGTAACAAAAGGATGGCGAAGCTTAAGGAAAATATATCTTCAATTTGAAATAGAAACAGGCAGTGTGTGAGTGGTTGAAAAACCTCAAAATTCCTAACAATTATGCCTTTAACTTGGCAAGGTGTGTAGACATGAGAGAGGACAAATTGTTTGGCATGAAAAGTCATGGTTATCACATGTTTATGGAATGGCTAATCACTATTGCTTTTAGAGCTCTATCAGGTCCCATTTGAAATGCAATAATTGAGTTACGCATATTTTTCAAAGAGATATGCTCAAGCTCCTTGCAAGTGGATCAACTATTACAAATGGAGTAGGATATTTGCATCACAATACACAAATTAAAGCAAATCTTCTCGTTAGGGTTCTTTGACTCAATGGAACATCTTCCTCTAAAGTTGCCATGTAAAGCCTTGGTGAGTGGCCCTATGCAATATCATTGGATATATCCTTTTGAAAGATAACAACTCAGTTCTTAATAAAGAAAATCATTTTTTTCTCATACTCAATCATAAGTATGTCCTAAGTTGACACTTTTTTTTAGGTCTCTTTACACATTGAAGAAGGTAAAAAAAAATAACGTTATAATGGAAGGCTCCATTTGCACTGAGGAGACTTCAACATTTTATTCAATTTATTTTTAGTCACATGTACAATTTAAAGGGACCAAAGTTCCAAGGAATGATGATAGAAGTGGCTTGGATGAAAATGAAGATATTCTATATTAGAGTATAATAAACATGTTGCTGGAAAATGTAAATACTAGTACTTGATTGACAAAGAGTATCACGTGGTTCAGACTTAAGTTTTGTTAAACAGCGATGAAGTCCAACCATACATAAAGTAAGAATGTTTTCACACCTAACAATGACATTATTGAATTATATTATGCGATTAAAATCTTATTTACCAATATGCAACATCTTTGTCAAAAATATGCATTGCCTGTCACCAAACATTGGTGACATTGAAGTGAATAACTGAATCAACCAAGAATTTTCTATAGGGTTCCAAAATTATGTAAGTGCCATATTATGCGGTCAACGTAGAAATTCAAACTTATCTATTTCTTATCTCTTTCTTCATATTTATCCCTGTGCAAGTACTTAAAACAAATAACATAGTTACAGACAACACAATCACGTGCATAGCTTAGGGGCCTAATAGAAGGTTGCACACATGGTCTATGTACTTAGTAAATGCATGTAAGTTTCCCACTAAAGGATGAAGTTTACACAAGTCCGCTTCTAACTTTGGCATATACATTAAGGGTTTAACTAATGCACAGTTTACAAATGACTATCATGGAAAACTTTAGGAAGTCATTGAGCTAGAGTATGGTAGATTTTCAATTAAGAAGTTAGTGTTGTTCTAATGTAAATGGTTTGATTCAACCTCTAATAGAGGGACTAAAATCCATCCCCAGTATAAAATAAAATCTATCCTCAATACAAAATAGTTAAGATTGTTACCTCCTATAAGTATAATAAGTATGATACATTTGTTTTCACACAATAAGCAATGCAAGTGTACTATACACCATATTTGGGGCAAATTAGGGATTACATCAATTGGTTCGTGGTTATTAAAACCAAAGCACGGAGCCAAGTGGATGGTCTAATCATTGAGACTACTACTGATACATTCTAAAATGATGGTAATGGCAATACTTTGGTTGTGGTGGTTAAAAATGGTAAAATGAATTTGTTAAGGAATGACTTTGGTACCCTTAAAGAAGCATATGTCCCATTCGATGACTATTGAAGATGAAGAAGATGAGGAGAAGAACAAGGAGGAGGAAGAGGAATTCGATGATGAAGAGGAGACCAAGGAAGATAAGGAGGAAGAACATTCAAATGAAAACTTCTTGTCTTAGGATTTCATTTGTATGCTTTTGGATATATAAGATTTTTTTAATATATTTGATTTTATTTGTGGATTTTGGTTATTTGAAAATTATATGATTTTATTTCACAATTTGTTTTAGGTGGATTAGGTTGCATCTGATTTGAAAGGTAGGTTCAAGTGGAATGGAAAAACATGAAAAAGCAATGTATTATATGTATAAACCACAAACAATGATGGATTTAGACATATTTTTTCTAAAAAGTGATAGGCCATAGATTTTTTTTTTTTGGTTAGTGACAAATTTAGTGATAATTGTGAAATTTTGTCCCCAGTTAACAACAAAAATAGAGATGAAATTACTAATTATAAATTTAATTGCAAAAATTACATCGACAAATGTAGCATTGAATTGAATTAAAGATTTTTCAAAAATTATTTTTAGCAATCAACAAAATTTATCGCTATAATTATTTGGTCACTATGAAAAATTAAATTCGGTAATATTTTTTCCCTTAATGATGGAATTTAGTGACAATTGCCAAATTTTCATTGTAATTTTTTATAAATACCAACTTTAATGGCCAAATTTAATCTGTCATGAAATAAATCATTCAATATTTTAGCAATATAGTTTCCTATATTTGGTGATAGAATTTTTTGTCATTGTAAGCTGAATTTCTTGTAGTGGAAGTTTGCTTTGATAGTGAAAATATGTAGAAGTCCATGTTCGGGCTCTTGGATATGTTGTAGCCTATATATGTGCATTATGAGGCTTGCATGGCCTTTGTCTGCTTGTGTTTTTCTTAGGAACAAGCGCCAGTCATAACCTCTATTTTAAGGTTGTTACAGTATTTAATTATATCTAACTTAGCACTATAAGATTTTCTTATCCATTACATCCTTGTAAGTTTACTTTGAGTAACAATGATCATAAATTATTTGATTCACATGGCATGATGTAAAATCAAAACAAAACACTAGAATACATTTTTCAAAAATATTTGGATGTCATCTTTCACTTTTATATATTATTTCTTTATCACAATGAAAATGTTTTTCATATATAATCACATTCCTAAAAAAAAATAAAAGAATATATATTTCATGGTGAAGGTTTTTAACCTTCCTGGTTCTAATATTTTTAAGAGATTATATATACGAATCAATGCAGCATGAAACTATAGAAAAGTTTCACACATATGTACATAGAGAGATAGATAGATTTGATAATCATTATTATTTTCATACTTGGTGTCTTAAACATTATAAATAGATACATAGATGCCTGCATTCAAAGACATTATATTAGTTTTCATATATAAATTATCACATAATTTCACTACAAAAAATGATACTATTTAGCGACAATTATTTAGAGGCGATTACTCAAATTGCCTCTAAAATTATACATAGTGGTGGTTTATTTAACCACTGCTATGTCTTAAGATATTTTTAACAATAGCAACGATTAAAGTTATAACCAATGCTATATTTTATTTAGTGTTTAACGATAGCGGTGGTTAATACTTAACCGCTATTATGTTTAAGAACATCGGCAGTTAAATTTTAACCACTGCTATTGTTAAACACTGAATACATTAGATTTGCTTGTTGTCATACTTAGATCAAAGCCCCTTAATTTTTGCATACTCAGGAAAGCACCAAACTCAGAAATTGCCCTAGCATATGCACTCACATAGTCAGTCACGTAGCTACTAGTCTTCGAGTTCTTTATGGCTCAACTCAACCACTCAAGCAGTCAAGATCAGCCAACAACAGTGAGGGCCACTCAAGCAGTCAAGATTAGCTGACAACATTGACGGTAGTGACAGCTCAGGTTCTTTTTCTTCCTCAAGGTCATCCATCATGCTATGATTTACTTTGGTTCTAATTATTTATTTTGATTTCATCCACGTTTGAATGAATGGAAGTAGGGATTGGTTCGGATGTTGAAATTGTTGAAGCAATTGATTTTTCAATTCTTAAATCATCTAGAAACCAATTTTAGCTCTCAATAGAAACTCACTTGTAATTCCATCTTAGAAGAAATTAGTTTTAAGATAATGATTTTAAATTGTTTGGTTTGGTTCTCTTTTCCCTTGAAAAGATGGGCATGAAATTTCAAACTGTTTCAAGGTTGCAAAAACCCAAGCTTTGTGGACACCCAATTTTATCCAGAATTTGCATACAAAAAATGAATTTGTTGTTGTTTTTGATTGTGTTGATCCATGTTATTCAACAAGAATGAAAAAAAAAACATACAGAACAACCAAGAGAAGGGGGAAGAGTTCTGATGGACGGTATTTTGTTTATTTTCTGCATTATAATTTATAATTTCTGACATTATATGTGTGAATAAGATCAAATAAAAGAAAATTTTTGATATCCAATTAAGAAATTAATAGAAAAAGGAGAAAACCCTGGAGAATTTTAAAAAACAATTACAAAGAAAAATGCCCTAATTGGCTTACATACAAAAATAGCTAAAGTTTACAGCTTACCCATTCAATATCCTTACCAATAGTAGGTATATGGAACATCTTTAGATCTATAGTAAATGTTTAAACTAATGAATCTATACTAATATGAATAAGTACATTGTCATAGAAATGATAATACCTATGGGTGAGCATACTTGCATTCTCAGAGGAGCAGAGGTAGCGCTTATGGGTGAATAGAGGCAGGACAATACCTATTTAAGTCAACAATAATCATTAGGATATTTTGAAATTTATAGCACCAAATGATAAAAATATCAATAAACAAAGTTCCTAATTATAAAAATTCCACAAATGAAAGCTATAAATATTGAGGGAATTAAGTTTGAATTAAGTAAAAGGAAAAGGAAAACTTGATGAACTCACCATGGTGAAAACATCAAAGGAAATCTGTGGCAAATGAACCAAGGTATCAAAGACAGAATCTACA
>JANHAO010013030.1:0-16055 GCA_026873985.1 Saraca asoca | reverse complement strand
TCCAACGGATATTCCAACGGTTTATTCCGTTGGAATTCATTAGGACTGAAAACGCGCCGTATCACTTAAACCTGCTTTGATTATTTCCACGGACATATATCCCTTGGAATTTCCATTGGAATATTCCAACGGATTTTCCGATAGATAGGCTAATCCGTTGGAATATTCCCTGTTTCCGTCCATATATTACAACGGGCTGTTTTTTCGTGGGAAAATTCGTTGGAATATTCCAACTGAATAAAATTCGTTGGAAATTCCGTTGGAATATTCCAACGGAATAAAATCCGTTGGAAAATTCCGTTGGAATATCGTGCTTTTCTTGTAGTGAATGAAAAGAAAAAATTTTGAGTTTAAATTTGTATCATTGATAATATAAATTTTTTTGTAGACTACTAATAAATAAAAAGATGACACATTATCAAAAAAAAAAAAATAATTAAACATTTTTATTAATAATAAAAAATTCTAATAATTTTTTAATAATGATTGTGAATTGAATTTAAATCTAAAATTTTTGTTAGTAACTCAATACCTCGTCGGGCCTAGCATCATTCAAATTGAGAAATTAATATGTATATAATATGTGTCGCGTAAAATATATATTAAATTAATAATATTAATTTTTAACTTCCTTTTTTTAAAATTATTAGCTTTTTTTTCATCTCCGCTAATTAAAATATCACTTTGAACTTTTTTTAGATAAATCAATTACAATATTTTTCTTAATTTTTTTTTAATTTAATTATTAATTCAGTACATATCTAATAGAACATTTTATGCATAAAAATTTCTTTAAGAAACAAAAAACATCAAAGTCGAGCCAAATTTGGCAAGACATTGTTGGGTTTTTCCTTTGCAAGAAGGGGGAATGTAACAATTAAGATGGGTTTTGTTCGAACTTTGTTTGTTGCACAAACTTATTTTTCAAAGTCTTAAGCTTTCGCTTTAAAGGGGAAAACACATGCACCACATGATTCTTGACATACCCTAAACTCATTGGTTGAAAGCACACCTTGGCATGTGAACCATTTTACAATTCAAAATGTCTATATCAAATTGCGTCATTGCGCGTTTCTTTAGGACCACTAAAATGAATTTAAGATATATATATTTTGTAAAGAGAAATCATTCCATGTCCCTCAAATTCGTACTAATTATTATGAATCTTGTACGTGTTTATTTTTTAAGATATTAAACTTTAATAAAAATTATTAATAGTTTATATTTTTCTATAAAGAATAACATCTAATTTAATTATAATTATGATAACTTTTATTATTATTACATTTGGACTTCAAACAATTAATGATGGGATTTTGAAAAACTGCAATAGATGAAATTTATAATAATTAGTATAGACTTATGATCATGGATGATGGATCTTTACCGTGATACACATTTTATTGGTAATTTTATTTTTGTTGATCTCCTAGAAAAAAATTATAGAGAAATTGGTAATAAAAAAAATTCAAAAATAATACTTTAGTATGTATTTAGAAATTTTATGAATTATTATGAAGGTGTAATATAAAAGATATAATTTTGTATATACACTTTTACAAATCTTTTACAAAAAAAAAAAAATTATGACTTTGTACGAATTTTATGTGTCGTACATATATAAAAAGTTACAACTTACTCAACTAAAATTGCATTACAAGAATTTTAAAATTTTCTTCAAATTTATATTAAAGTTTTAATTTTTAATAAAAAATTTATGAGAAGTATGAAAAATTATTACAAAAATTGTAATAATATACACTAGACGATTTTTTTTTATTTATGCACAGAAACATAACCCAAAATTCAAATGTTCTTTTTGTTTTTTTCTTAAAGTTGCAAAAAAAAAAAAATGAAATCGAATCCACCAAATTGGGAAGTCCTCATTATTCTTGCATAATGGCTGTTGTGATTTTCATTTAATTCAGTTATTGCCTTGAAAATTTAGGCTCACTTTTTGCTTTTTTACTGCTTTTAGGCTTATCTTCTTTTGTGCACAAGTTAGAGATTCCTCATAATCCATCATCAAAGGGAGGAAATATATTAAAGGAACGGCTTAGAACATGAGATTTGTATCTGCACTTTTTTATGCTTTTCATGTGCATCAAAGGAAGGCATCGTTTGGATGCTGAGGCAATGAGATAGGAAAAATCAGAGAAAATAAGCAGTCCCTTAGAATCTTTTTACAGTTACTGCAGTTAGTCGGTTTCATGAGGCCAAGAATCAACTCAGCAAAAGCTTGCTGGCCTTACTTTCATTTGTACCCAATTTTTGACTGGTACATATGCCAAACAAGAAATGCAAAAAAGTTGACAATTCTCCAAGCAAACACAATTCTTGCTTCTATTATTGCAGACCCAATTTGATGTCACCATTATAACAGTTGGGTAAGCTGATAGGATTGTTACAAGAAACATGTGCCTCTGGTCTCCTTCATGGAGTGAATAATCATATTTAACACAGTAAATTTACTCTATATGCATTACATGGATCACTGAAAGCTGTCTTTTTTTTTTCAATCAAATAACTGATTTTTTTTGCTGAAAATATTACTTTCACTTTTTTTGTTCTTCACAACTGCACATATGATATTTTGAATCATAAAAATTGAATAAATATAAGATATATAGAATCAAATAAATCTTTTATATTTCAAAATAGATTGAAATACTTTACTTTAACTTTTTCTCTGTACTAAGATCATTGAGAAATAGTTCTCTCATTTTGACAGTGGAGATAAGGAGAGACAGAAACATCATGTGAAAGTCAGCAAAAGAGCATTTCGGTCTAAATCATGTCTTTGACAAAGCAGCACGAAACCGCGTATACCACAAAACCGGAAGTTTCAAAAGGTCGACCAAGTAATATATAAAGATGCTCCACCTCAAGAATTACGAATCCCACGCGTCCCACACACAATGTACATGAATCCACATTTCAATCGCATGACTGAGGACCAGTTTGAAAACTTGCTGTTTGTGAGAAGCTGTTCTCTTGGAAATTGTCTAACCGATGAAAAAGCATAAAGAAATGAAGCTTGAATGTTGACAGATTCACAAAAACTAATATATTCAATAATCTCAGTGACAGAAACAGCAGCAGAAAATTTAGTAATACCTCTACTCTTGTGCACAAAAACTTTGCAGATTACAAGAAAGAAGAATTTGAGATACTAGGATTAAATAAAGAAGCAGCCCTGTAGCATTAGCAAAGTTTGATTCGAACTAAACAAAATAATTCACCTTGAAGGCATAATTCTTACAATAAACTGTGTATACTATAAACAAAACATTAAAATTTGCTGCCCTAAATGGTTAATAGAAGCTATTATTCTACTCCTGATTCCCACTGCAGTATAACAAAAACTTCTGAGGAGGCTTTTGGTTCTAATATTATCAAAGCCTATGGCTAAGAAGGACTACGTCAATTCTGCAATTTCCCCTTACTAACCAACTGATGACAATGGCTGTAAGGATTTGGATTCTCGGGAAAATGCCGCGATCAACTTCTCCTTCGTCACTGGCTCGGATCCTTGTTGAGATTTTATCACGAATGTATGCAAAACAGCATTATTTGCAGCAGCAAGTTTTGATTCGACTACACTGATTTGTGCCTCTTTGAATGCTTGGATTACTCCGGACACCGGGTGAGTATCAATAGGGCAGCTTACCTTCACAATCACCTCATCTTGAGAAGCTTGAATATCCACTTCAGGAGCTCGATTCTGATTTTGCGCCTTTGAGTTTGCCTCCAAAGCTGATCCATCCCTTGAGGTGCTTCCAAATCTCTCCCTTTCGGCCTCCATGCTCTTGAGTTTTGCCTGAAGCTCGTTGATATAAGCAATGGCATCTCCAAGCAGAGACGCCTTGTCCATCTTGGAAATATTAGGCACAACTGACCTTAATGCATAGAAACGCTGGTTTAGCTTCTCCCGCCTTTGCCTTTCCGCCTCCACATGATTGAGAGGCTCTTCCCTTCCATTTGCAGGCTTCCTTCCCCGTTTCCTAGGCCTCCTCTCATCACTCACACCCACAGGCTCTTCCTTACATGAAGCCTCAGCATCAGAAAGCTCTGAATCCAGGCTGATTGCTCTCACAGCCGGCCTCGAAGCGGCTCCTGAAAAATCAATATGCATTTGCACTTGCCTCAGCGGCTGATAGTTGTTGCTAACCCTAAAATCCTGCCTAACCCCATTAACCAAGTCATGCACATTGCTTGCTGAAGGCCTAGGAGCAAAAATCTCTCCAGGATTAGCCTGTCTCACAACCTGACTAGCTGCCAAAGTTTGACTATGAAAACCATTTCTAGCATTTGGAAAACTGATTCCATTCCCACTGAGACCGCCTCCGGATGATGGCCTCTCCTCCATCTTCCTAACAGCGAGTTTCTCCCGAAAACGGGTCGGACCCGAATTCACAGAACTCAATTCATGCCCGAAAATCTTCGGTCCTGATTCTACAACTTTATCACCACCACCAAGACCCAAACCAGGAAAAACACCATTTTTCCCATCTCTGTTATTATTGTCATTCACCACAGGCAATGCTGAAATTGGCTTAGAAAAACCAGGAAATGGGGCGTTAATTGAAAACAATGATTTTATAGCCTGCAACAATTCTAAACTCTCAGCTACCATTCTCACAGAACCCAATTCCACAACTCCCATATCAGTAGGCACCAAAACAATAGTCTGAATTCCAGCCGATTTGGCCAAAAACGACCTAACGCAGTAATCAGAGCGAGGTTTTAAAGCATCAGAAAGCCACAAATGTTTCCCTGAGGCCAAACACCTACCCGGACCGCCATGGCCGCGAGGGAAGGAGAAGTACATGGAAGCGAGGAAGAACATCTCCGTATCAGTAACTCTGTCAAGTCCGAAAAAGTAGTTGTCCTCGTCGGAACCTCCGAACGACATGTGAAGTTTCTGGAGAACCCTTTTTCTCAGCCTTTGTTGGGTTTCGTCTTCAAGGTGAAGGCCGAGATACCCTCTGGCCGCTCCGCCGCCGCGTTCTTCTCCTTCCTTGGGCTCTCTGCAGCAACCGTCGCCCCAGCCCAGAACCAAGTCGCCCGATTTCGACTGGGAAACTTGCCAGAAAATTGCGTAGTTCCAGCTGAAATTGGATAGGTTTGGGCGGTCCACGAGATCCGAGAGCTTGTTCTGGAGATTTTCATGGCTTCCGACGGACATTAAAAGAGTCTCATTTGAAACTGAGTTGGTAATTAAGTAATCAAAAGCTCGGGAGCCAAGAACAGCGGCAACCATGGCTTTGTCTTCTTCATTCCATAACCCAGAAGCTAAGCCCACCTCAATCTTCATCTCTAAGATCAAAAATAAAAACACACAGAAATGAAAAATCAAAAAATTTTCAGAATTTCACCGTTTTGATTGAATCTCGACGCTTACGAACCCGACCAATAGGAGAAAATGAGGATTTTCTCCGTTTCCATTAAACCAAATCCAGAACCACACATGAATACATGCAACGACAAAACCACCAATCAACTACAAAATTCAGATCTTAAAAATTTTTAGGGGAAAAAAGATAACTGGGATTCACGCTGGAAAACTGGAGCGAGTGAAATGAGAAGAGAAGGCTTGTAGGAACAGAGTGACAACAACAACAGTGTCTCCCACAAAAACACGGACATTTTGAGAATAACTGACGGTTCAAGAAAGCAAAAGGAAAATATAAAAAGGGTTTCTCGGAGGAACAACAGTAGGGATTTTACAAATCCAAATGAGAGAAGTATAAAAAGGGCTTTTTTTTTTTTTTTCCTTCTTCCTTGAACCAAAGTGAAGAAGGGCAAGTGTGAAAATTGAAGGAAGATTTTGAGACAGAAAATGAAAAATAAAATGAGACCTGCGGCTTTACGCCCTCTTTAACTTCTGACTGCAAATAATTAAACCGTGGTTGAGTCAAACAAGGTTTAAAAACTAACCATGGTTCCAGGTCGGATGTGGAGCAGTAGTCGGCAACGATTGTGCTGGTTTTTTGTTCTTTTCCCCTATATATTATGTTGAAAGATGCCCAAATAGGAAACCTGAATTATTTTTTTAATTTTTTTTTTTACTTTTATGAGAAAATTACTGTTTTATAAAGCAAATGAAGAAAATAGTAATTTTTCTCTCTATATATATAATGATTAAAGGAGTCGTTACTTCAGGTTTAAGTAAAATATTAAATAAATTCGTGAACCTCGTGTTGAATAGTAGCACACAATAACTTGCACACAGGCACTACTACACGTGACTCACAGTTATGAATCTATAAATTTCTGTGGGCAAATTTACCAAAGAAAAAAAAATCAGTGGGCAAATAATTTATTAATAGAATTATTAAATCATGAAATGAATAATCTAATCCGATTACATAAATATATTGTAAAATCAACTGGATTAATCTATGCATTTTAAATATGATTTATGTAAATTACAAGTCTAATAAGCTGATTTGATTTAGATCTATGTTTACACGAACTTCTATTCAAAATATTTGAGTATGACTTTTTGTAATGGTTTAATTTATCAAAAAGGAGTAATTTATTCTTTTGTTTTATGATTATCTCAATGAAAGAAAGTGAATTACTTTTTTGGTAGATAAGTTAAAATAATTATATTGGATTTTTTCTTTTGCTATAGTTTTCCCTTTTTGTGGATATACCTATAAATGAATTTCTACCAATGTGGAAAATGATTTGATGGTTCTTTTATAGGATTTTGAATTAGATTTTTCCCTTCTTGTTTTTTCAAAACGTTTTTAGGCCATGTGACGTTGCGATTCCTTAAAAGAAAAATAGTTTCTTCAATTTTTTTAATTCTTTTTTTATTTTTCTACAATTAATTATTTTAAAAAAATAATCAAATATACACTTTTCATCCAATCCAATTTCTTCGAAAATATTGGATATTACTTCAATACGTCACATCATTGATATAAGAATATAGAGACAAACATTTCATCTGAATTTAACTCAATATTGGTTTGAAAGATCTTAAATTTGAGCCTTCTACTTTCATTTGGATGAGATTAAAAAAGGCATAATTTTCATCATGCAAACACCATTAATTTTAATTTCCCAAGTTTGAATTAGAAAAACCACTTTTTCCTTGTAATGAATCTTTTTACTTAATTTAGTTTACAATATACAACATATATACATGATATTAGATTTTCAATTGTAACTATAATTCATCTAGAAAATTTTAAATAATTTATGTGTTTGGCTTTACCTTTATATTTATAAAAATTTGTTCATTCTTTCAAAAAAAAAAGTTAATAAATTGTTAATCATTGGACTAATAATTAGTATTTAATATACAATAAAGTTTTATATATTGAAAAGTCTCATAAAAAATCATCATATCATTATTTTAATAATTAATTAAATGACAATAAGCCATAAAATAACAAAATTTTTTAATATAATTTAAAAATTATTAATAGTTAATTTATTAATTCATTGACAATTATCGATAGAGTTATCCAATAAATAGAGTGAGAATGATTTATGAATTGATTTTGTTGTGTTTATATTACTTGAATTATTATTTATAAACTTTTTTTTTTCAAAATGTTCATAGCATAAGTTTTTAAATCTCGTTGACAATGTAAATGCCAAATAATGTGATAGTTTTAATGATAATGACAATGAGGCTCCATTCAGATGATCTTGATATGTTAAATGTTTTTGTATCACATGTTAGGTAAAGAATGTCATATATAATAATGTTCTTGTGGGATATATAGATTAATGGCTGATTGTTATAACTTGTAACTTTCATCTTTGAATTCCAATAAGAACATATGAGTAAATAATTTATATATAGGTTGCATAATTCAGTTGTGTTACTTGTGTAGTGCCAATTTGTCAAATAGACCAAAAACAAAACAATTATCTAATAATAATAATAATAAGCATTTGGAGAAAATAATGTAAAAAACAATAATTAAGCCCATTATTTATATTCTGGTTAGTAACATTGAAATGGCCTGTTTAGGTTATCATTTTAATAAAAAAAATGTTATATTACTTGAATCATATATTATTAAACTTTGATACACTTTTTCATGTTAAATTAATTTATCTTAGTTTTTCTAAGATACTTTATTTGAAGTTTAATTGGCCTTGAAGCATCTCTCCCTTTCATAAGTTTGTTAACTATTTATGTAGTACGACACGAAGACAAGGATTATGATGAAGAAAGTGAAAAGGGATTGATTAGGTGTGGTTACAATTTGCAAAACCTTAATTAATCAACTTTTGGTATGAAGAAAGAAAGCACAATCAAACTCTTCTAACAATTAATTAATGGAATCATGACGTTGAAAGTTAAACCAACAAAGGATTCCTAGGAAGCCAAACAAATTTTGATTATTTTGATGTTTAAAGCTTTGTTAATAGGTAAAGCACTTGTTAGAAGCTTTAATGCAACATCATGGTGGCCCTAATTGGAGTGGAACCTAAGGCAAATGAAAATTGAAAGTGATTCGTAACCCAAAGTTGAATTTGAAGGCACTTTTTTTTTTTTATTTATTTTGTCAAAAAAAAATATATCTTGGAGTTGAGTATTAGAGCAATTAATCTTGATGGACCCACATTGACCATTTTCTTTTGAAACTCAAGCTCAAATAGACGGCTCAAATTGCATGCTTAATTGGAGACATAGATAGCTACTTGGTCAATTTTTAAAAGTTTAATGTAATCTTCGTATTCATAAAATTATTACTTTTTTCTTGGCATGAATGAAATCAACAAGCTTAGTTCATAAATCAACATATTGATACTATTTTTACTTTATATTTTAAGAAATTGGAACCCTAAAGTATCATGATGGAAAGATCTACGCATCATATAAAGTCATACCTTAGATTTCTTCATACAACTAATTAATATGTTGCTTAAAACTGTGTTTTTCACCAAAGAGAAAGTTATGCTTAATTTGAATATGATGTATATTTATTAAAAATATGTATAGAGTATAGGGAGAAACCATCAAATAATGCTGGTAATTTTATCTTATGTTTAAGAGTTTAGAGGAGAAAAAAAGAAAAAAAAAAAGACAAAACAAAGTAAGAGAATAGATAATTGAGACATGATTTTGTTTTCAATCTTTGAATATTTAAAAAAAAAATTAAAATTTTTCAAATTGAAGGGATAAAAAAAATGACTATTGTATAGTATTAGAGGATTTTGAACGACTAGTTAGATATTCTCATTCTTTTATTTTTTATCAAAACTTTTAAATAAGAAGATTGTTAGAACATAAATTTCTCTTTTCTCTTATTTCCTTCTTTTTTTTTTCTCCAAAAAGTAACAATTGTTATTATTTTTTTAAGATTTTTTTTTCATTTTAATGCTTTGAATGTAAACTTGTAATATTGTTTATGTATTTTAAATAATTTTTTTACTGAAAAATATAAATATTAAATAAAAATAATAAATCAACAAAAGACAAAATATATTCACCTCTGATAAATCTTATCTAATTCCATTCAAATTATTATATTTTATAAATATGTACTCATTATTTTTATTTTTATAGTGAAAATGAAGTAAATTTTAAATATAGAAATAAAAAATGTAAGAATATATTCAAAAATATAATTTAATTAAAATTAAAAAGATATGAGTATTATTTCACAATTAATAAATTTTGTAAAACAACAATATGGACCCCCTTTGTTTGGACTTTAAAATAAAATACTTTTTTTTAAGCAGTAAATTGAAATTTTAAAAAAATAAAAAAAAAATAAACAGTAAATCATAACTTAAAAAAGTTAATATTAACTTTTTTTATTATTTTTACTTTTTTAAAAAACTTTTTTATTACTTTTTATTAAAAAAAGCAATTAGAAAAAAAAAAACCGAACAAACAGGCTCTTAATCTCCACTTGGCTTGGCTTCCCGTGGATCAGAAATGTAACGCCATGGATTGCATCAATAAGGAACGCGCTTCCTCTACAATCTTTCATCACACGCGCTACATTAGCGTGAACAACACGCTCCCACGAGAATCAAAGAGGCTCATTGATGACGCAGGGACAGCTCTGCTGGTCACGCATTCTGGGCGGCTCGATTATTACTTTCTCCGAAAACAAACACGTTTCGTACATCATATTCTTCCGCGTGCCACTTCATGTTGCCCACGTGTCCCCATTCCACACATCCTTGATTTTGTCGAATAAATGAACAAACCGACAAGAAAAGAAGATGAAAATTGGATAATTCCTTTGGCATAACTCTCAATATTTTATCTTATTATTTTATTGTGATAAATAAAAAATTATTTCTTAATTTTAATATTTATTTCTTATAATATAAAAATATCTGATTTATTAAAATATAATATTGAAATTTAAAACCTTAAAATTTAAGATTTGGAGTTAGAAATATTTTACATCAAAATACATCAAACCTTACATTTTTTAAGTCCTGGTATATAATCTTTTGATTTTAAAATTATCTCTAATCTTTTTTTATTTTAAATTATATATACTTTATCAATATCCATCTATTTTTTACTCTAATATCCAGAAGATTTGATATATTTTAATTTATAGATAATATATATCATAAAAAAATTAGAATAACATTTTTTACTCCAAGTGTAAGAATTTGGTTCATTTTATATAAATAATTATTTTATTATAATTCTTTAGCTAAATTATTTTTTTATACAAAATTAGCATGTTTCTAATTCATAGAACCAAATAGTTTAAAATTCATCATTTGACAATAATAACATTTGTATTATAAATATATAAATTTAAATAAAAATTAAAATAACAATATATAATATTTCCACATGTCATACTTTTTAATTTATGATATATATTACCCATGAGCTAAAATATGTCAAATTTTCATAGATTTATAGATAAAAATAGATAAATGTGAATAAAGTACGTATAATTTAAAGTATAAAGAGATTATTTATGCATTTTTAAAGGTCAAGTGGTTATATGCACATACTATTATTTTATTAATAATTATTAGGAGTAACAAACGGATAATTTGAATTGGATATTAATACTAACTCATTTAATCATTTATAAGCTAATTAAAATTTTATGATTGACTAATAATCCATAGAGTTAAATCTAATCTATCGATTTATATATTTAATAATAATTGTTTATATTATTTTATTCTATGATTGTAACTATTAAAAATAATTTTTTACTACTTAATTCAAAATTATACTTTAAATCTATTATTAAAAAATAATTTTGTACTATTAAAAAATTAAATTGTTTTTTAAAAATATTTGATCTATGCAACACAATTGAAAAAATTAATAAATTAAGAATAAAATATTGCTATTGCTATAATTTTCCATTTTCCCTAAAGTTTTTTTATATATTACACATATGTATAAAAATAAACTTAAATAAATGTGATTCAAATTGATATTTCTTTAAAATTTAAAATAGTTAAAATTGACATTTCTTTAAAAAAAATAAAAATTTACTTACACAAATAACAAATCATTAATATTTAAATTAAAAAATTAAAGCTGAATATATTATATAATCAAATATTAATTGACTATTGGAAAAATTTTAATTATAAATATTTTTATAAATATTAAAATACTAAATATATTATCTTTTTTATTCTATAAAAAAGATATTAAATATACTTTTTTTATCCTATTAAAAGATTTAACATAAATATAAATTGATAAATAGTTATCTATTAATCAATTTAATATGACTCTTATTTAAAAATGTCAATAATGATTCAACTTACAATTATCTAAAAACTAATATGGATAGATATGGTGAGTCATAACAAAGATGAATATAAATATATATTACAATTGTTAGGTCCATTAACGTGTGTGATTATATTGGTATTTTGAGATTTTTAAGTTTATATTTATTTTTTATTTGATTTAATATAATATTTCTTATTTAAAAATATTTGTTTTAAATTTTGAATAAAAAATAAATTAGATAAATCATGAATATTTCATGATTGAATATTTAATGATCCTTTCATTAAACAAATTAACATCCTATAGATCAAATTAACATATTAAATATTGTGAATATATTTAGATTAATTCAAATATAAATAGATTCATGAATATTTATTCATTTTGCCACATCTAATAATTATAAAATATATAAGTGTTATAAAATTTTTTTGTTTGTATACAAGCAATAATATTTTCCAACAAAAAATGTCAATCTCACAGAACAAACTAAATTTAAAATTTCTTCACTTTACCACTTTCTTGATAAAGGTTCATTTTATTGGAATCCTCATTTTTCTTTTTGATCATTTTCTTATTATGTTGAAGAAGACAAATACAAAATTTTTTATGGTTCTCATTGTGCATGAAAAAAAAAATGATTCTAAACTCCATTGAACAATCAATTTTGTCTTTTAAATTAAAAGGCGTTATTCCTAAATTATAAATATCATGATAATTACTGAATTATCTATATAATTTTTTCAATTGTATATACAATCCATCCATAAAATTTATATAGAGAATAAATTTGTATATACAAAATATTATTCAATAATTATTATATTTATTTTTATAATTCAAAAAAACATTTTTTAATCAACTTACAATTTTAAAGATAAAATTATTAATTTTATCTTTAATATATTTTCTCGAAGAATTAAGGGTCCGATTAAAACAATTGTTTTATCCTAATATTTAGATTAAAATACAATAAACATTTTAAGCATCAAGCCACACATAATTATAGAATAATATTAGATTTCCTTTCAAAACCACACATTTTTTTTTTGGTATGCTATAGTTGTTTTGTAGCAAAAGAATGCTTATCAGAGCCTAAAAATTTATTTCGTAACTTTTAAGAACTAAGAGTGTAAACTTTATTTATTTATTATGATAATATGCTTTAACTCTTTAAAAACTTTGGAATTGCCGATAGGAACAACTCAATTCTTGGATTAAATATATTTTAGTCATTAAATTTTATTAAAACTTAAAATTCTGTCCCTTTATTTTGATTTTGAATTTTTATGTTTTTTTTTAAATTATAATTAATTCATTCTATTCAATTTTGATTTAAAGAAAGAGATAAAATTTTCTAAATAATTATCTGTTTAAATAACATAATTTTTATATATCACACATTTTATTTATGTAATCCGAATAGAGTATTTCGTAACGATTAATTTGTTATTATACACAAAAAGAGGAGGTCACGTGATAAATGGTGTGTGTGGAAGGTGAAGGGATAAGACCGTGACTCGTGACTGGTGTAAGGAGCACGTGAAGTGCATTTAGTATGGTTTGGCTGCTTTGCTCTCATATGGGAAAACGAAAATACCGATGAGTCATTTGGTTGGTCACGTGTTTAACATGTGCGTTTTGATTCTGGCGTTTCTCTCGCCAATGAAACGGTTGCTTTTATCCTTGAGATACAATGAATCATATCAGAGTCAAAGGGCCAATATTTATTATATTCCAAATTTTATAACAAGCATAAATGGATCTTTATTATTTTTTTTTATAATTATGTTATTTTTTTCTTTTTTAATCCAAAAATAGATGAAAATTTCATCCTAACAACAAAAAAAATATATATATGGTGATTGACAAAACTAGAAAATAAAGTTCTTTTAAAATTATAAATTAAAGTCTCTAAATAACATCTTAAATAAATTTATTTGACAAAAAATCTTCTTTTTTTTTAATTACAGAAACACTATAAGTTGTAGTTTTTAATATAAGATTTTATAATTTTTCATAAAAATTATAAATGTATACATATTTTATATGTAATAAGTATAAGAAATTATAATTTTATTATTTAAAATTGTGTACAAAATTTAAAAATATTCTTATTTTTATATTAAATTTTCAGCTTTCAATAAAAAATGTCACAAAACTTACAAAATACACGTCAATACAATTTTCTCCGGTAGTAATTAATCTAGAGTACAACCCAATGTTTAATTCTCTATAAAACTTTTGTAACACCTCCTCGATTTTTCACTTAATTCTTATACATGTGTAACAAGAATTTATTGTAAAACACGTTGTATATGCGTGGGAGAGAAAATAAGAGTTAAAAAAATATTTATTCTAACATATAATATTTTACACTCAATCAACGAAGACATTAGAAATTTTACATTAATTTCCACACTTTCAGTTTTTAAAACAATAAAGATTTGAAAAAAAAAAAAAAACACTCCATCAATTTGTGGTACGGATTAGGCTTGATTCTGATCCATGATTCATTAATTGATACTTTATTTATTTACATAATTTTTTGGTTAAAATATAATAGAATTGTCATATATCACGTGAATAAATTATTTAAAAATTCAGGTTGATGAAATAATAATTTAAAAATGTTCAAATATATAATAATTTCGTCAATTTAAAAATATTATACAAATAAATAAAATATTATCATCATAAATCATACATTAATTTTTTAACACTATAAATCATATATAAAAATAAATTAAAATGGACTCATACTAAGCAAATATAACAAAAGAGGTTATATAACATGTATATGACTAATTGTACTATCTTAAATTCATTTGATTGTAGAAAATAAGTTATTATGAAAAATTGAATTTTTTAAAATATAAATTCTTTTATAAACTTCACAATAAGTACTATTGAAAGCTGTTTGATAAAGAAGTAAAATTTTTCAAAAAATAAAATTCTATTTTTTTAATTAAGTGACCAATCAAATAATTCAAATATTTTTTACTTCTTTTAAAATTTTTTATGAACCTAACAATTTTTCAAATATAAGAAAATAGGCTAGTGTACCATTCAAACATTTTTTTTTATTAAAACAATTTAGAAAAACTTACAATTTCTCTACACATGTTGCCAGGTGTATCCTAAACTAAAATGGTTGTTAATTTCACACTTATCTTCATATCTGTACTTGCATGTCCATGAATTAGAAAAGCTTCTCAAAATAAGATAATATTTTTCAAAGGTGGTGGGGACCATGGGCTCGTCTCTCTGCTGAGGTGGGCCAAGTGGCTTCGATGTCAGTAGGGTTGTCGTTTAGGAAGAATTCTTATTTACTCCTGCTTTGATACCAAATTAATTTTTTGAAAACTAGTTAAAAATATATGAATATATTATTTTCTAAATTCTTATTCAGAGACAAGTCAAATGACGGATTCCCCGCAGGTGGGACCGCTGTAATTGTAGGTCCCAATGTCTTGTGGCACCTTTTTTTTTCCTTAAAAAATATTTTATATATTTTAGTTATAATATTTAATAAAAATTAATAATTAATTTCCATTTATCATATAAAATAAGTACACATGTTAAGGGTATAAGTGAAAGTATTCTTGCATCATTTTTAGCATATTTGAATATAGGAAAAATATAATTTTCAAACCCCTGAATTTTTATGTCACATATCTTACAAATAATTTAGTGTAATAAATTATAAGTATTTTTTGTATGGGTACAGAAATTCGTATACAGATGATTTTTATTAAACTCGCGTGTACATAATCATATTACTGTCAATATGAAAAGTAGGTGAAGTAATAAAATATTAATTTAGTTTATATAATTTAAATGCACAATCTCTTACATGATTTTAACGGAATCGATGAGTTATTAACTTTACTTACACAATTTATACACGGCACTTGTTAAGGTATTGATTAAGAAGCATTTATTGATATTACAAAAATATTTAAAAATTTATACTGTTTTATTTAATTTATTCTTAAATTTTATAATAAGAATAAAGCAAATAAAAATAAAAATAAATTTTTTTAAAAATTTATATTCCCTACTATATTAAATACTTTGGGACAGTAATTGATGAAGACTCATCAGAGAAAATACCATCCATACAAAAATCTCTCCAACCATTGGTCGTGCTTAATTGATGGGAGTTTGTATTTTAGTAAAATTTGTCAACAAAGCCGTTGGATTGTGTTAAGGAAAAGGCCCAGCGGTGAAGCGTTGGTTGGTTACTTTAATGGGGAACGTATTACGGACTGTCCTCTGCTGACAAAGAAGAGGGCTTGAATTTCAACAATTGACTGACCTTGTCAGTCTT
>JANHAO010013029.1:0-16064 GCA_026873985.1 Saraca asoca | reverse complement strand
AATAATAAAAATATAAGAATATATTTATAAATATTAAAAAATATTATATTTATTTATAAATATATATATTATAATTATTATTTTTATATAAAAATAAGTACTCATAATATTAAATAACAAGGCATAACAAATAATAAATTAGAAATTAAACTTGACACGCGTGTTGAAATAGGAAATGTATGTCTGAATTTTTTGAAATTACGAACATGACCTCAAAATCGAGCTTGACATGCGTATCGAAATAGGGAACGGGTGTCTAAATTTTTAAAATTATGGATATGATCCGATACATTTTGTGTCAATGTTGTTTTCGACATCGACATAAGGATACAACTGCTATATGAAGTGTCGGTACATCGTAAACTTTAATTATAGAGTTTAATTTGATGTATTTGATTATTTATGTTTTAATTCAATTTTGTTATTAAAGATTAAAAGATTCTTAATATCACTATAAATCTATAAAAAAAATTAATAATATATCCTTATTTGGAAATAGAATAACTTATTCAAACTTTAAATTGAAAATTAAAAGAAAACAAAGTGTAAGAGGAGGAGGAGGTCATATGAGATGGCGTGAAGGGGTAAGAAAGAGACCATTGACCTCGTCAATGTGAAAGTAAAGAAGGCTCAACAACCGCTGCTTTTTTTTAAAAAAAAAAAAGAAATGCATCAAATCTATATCTTAAGTAATGCATATAAAATCACTTATATTTAACAAGATGTATTTACTTTTTTATATTTTAAGTTATGTGTATTTTATATATTATTATCTATAAATCTAGAATGTATAATGTATTTTAATTTGTAAATAATATATATTATATAAAAGTAGAATATATACATAATGTTTTTCACTTAAAATATAAGAATTTGATACATTTTATATGAATATATTATTTTATTATTAATATTTTTAATTAAATTACTTCTATTTATATAAAACTAACATGTTTATAAGTCATAAAGTTAAAATAATTTAAAATTTATTAAATTTTATATTGAAAATAATAATATTTTTATTATAAATATATAAAATTTAAATAGAAATTAAAATAATAATACATAATATTGATAAATGTCTCATATTTTTATGATATATATTATTCATAAGTTAAAATGCATCAAACTCTTTAAATTTGTGAGTGAAAAATAGATAGATGTAGATGAAGTATATATAACTTAAAATAAAAGGAGTTAAATACATTATTTTTAAGGTTAAAAATTATATTCACATGACTCAAAATGTAAGAAATTTATTGTATTTTATTTATTTTTTAGTCTTCCTTTTAATTTTATCATTCAATTCAGTTGTGCTTTTCATTAAGTACTGTTTTTTATTTCTCTTTTTTTTTTTCTTTCAATTAATTTATCTTAGATTGAAATTGCATTAAATATTTTTTTAAAAAAATTGTCTTTTTTTCGTATTTTAAATTCAATTTTAACACAGTATGTACGTGAGTGTAATAGATTTGTCGCTACCACTGTATAAAAAAGCTTATCTCTAAATTCAAATTGCAATGGCTTTAACCTAAGATGAATAAGAAATAAAGGCTATGAATTTATTATCTTAAATACTTTTATATTAGTAACATTAACTCTCATTTTGGTACCAAACAAATAGAGAAAATATATAAAAAATTGAAGATTACACAAAAACCTCAACAACCACAGAGCACTTCTGTAATGAGGAGTGAGGCAGCGGCTAGCTCAGCAACATATAAAAGATTATTCAATTTTCATCATCATAATGATTCATACTTTATTTACAGTTGTTGAATGCCACGTCATCCTCCACCCATACGTATTATTATATTACATTATATATATTTATATGTATAAGATTTTTTGCATGGATGAAGTTATTTCCATAATCAATTTTATTAATATCATAATTTATTAAATATAAAGAAGTTATATTGACTAAATTATCCAATAGGTAAATAAGTTAAAAATTAAGATTCATAACTAGTAGGTCTTATTTTATTATTTTAAAAATAAATATGTTTAAAATTACTTTATAATATTTGATGTGATATACTTTATTATAAAAATTATATTAATTAAATAAAACCATGCTAAGTAAAAGAAAATATAGTCAACTACCATAAAAAATTTTTAAAAATTAAATTAAACATTTTGAAATAAAACCACACTTAAAAAAATTATTTAAGCACAAGAATGATAAAAAATTTTAAGAAATTGTGTACATCACAAAAAACATTCAAAACAACTAATGGTCAACATTAAAAAAAAATACTTTTAAGTATGAAGCTTCAAATTATAAAAAAAAAAGAATTTGAAAAAAAAAAGTCATGACAAAAAAAATTGAATGTTAACCTTAAATGAAGTGTTTGAAGTTATTAATGATACAAATTTTATTTATTGTGAAAATAAAGAAATTATATGATGTTTCATGTGTTATAAACAATATTCCTTTTAAAAATCAAAATAAATAATTTGTCTTAGATTGTACTAAACAATTAATTAAAGAAAAATGATTTTTGTATGAAAGAACATTTTATTTTTAAAAATATGATAAAATAATCCATGTAATTCCAATAACAAAAGTGGATGTGAAAAAAATATATATTTATAAATCATATTTAGTTCGTTAATAAATTAAATTTATCATGTAAAAAGTTAGAGCAATTTTAGATATATTTTAAAAAATAAATAATTATTATTATTTATTAGTATTATTTTTTATTTTATTTAATTAAAGGATAATTTAATTTGAATAAAAAATTTATATTAAATAAGATGTGATATTGACAAAAAATAATTATGAAAATAATTCTACCTTTTTATATTTAAATTATGGAATCCTGTATAAAAAAAAGTGTGAATTTCTTATACAATTTTTTTTATATAGAAATTGGGCTTTACATTAGAGCCAAGTTTTAATTATAAGAAAAATAATCGGAAGTAAAATATTGTTTGGTGTTTTCTAGGGTGGATGCAGCTAAGCAGCATGGGTTGAAGGAAAAATAGGAATACAAAAATTGGCATGTTTGGTTGAAATTGGAACAAAAGGGACTAATAATAAAGAAGAAAAAGTAATATTTTTTGGAGTTTAGTAATGGGATGCCAGCTTGAAATTTCATGGCTCACCTGGCAAAGCCCCACTGTCCATATGGTTTACAGATTCCAATGCATCCAATTGGCTCACCCATAACACCTCCCATGTGATCACGTTCCTCCCCCAATGTTCTAAAATCTAAGCTTCTGTGTCATGCCACCTAGGATTGTACACTTTCAGTTCTCACAATCCTCACACATTTGTGAGAAAGATGCGCCTTTCACACGTCGGAATCGGTCACATTAAGTTCTTTTCAATTGATGCTATGAGATTGTGTTAATGATATATATATATATATATATTTCTTGCACACTTTCAAATTTTGAGAAATTATACAATACGAGTTAAATTAATTTAATACACTTTTAAACATACAAACAACACTTTCTTAATAATAATCAATTTTTATTTATAATTTTTCACATTCCCTTAGATTATACCCTAGTGGTATAATTTATTTAAATTTATATGTTTTAATTTAATAGAATTAATTTTGAACAAATTTTGTCCTTTTTACGAAGTAAGAAAATTTTATTTTTTATTTACATATCGTTGAAGGTAAATATATAAAGTTTGAAGAAGTTATTAAATTGTCTTAATTCTAAGAAAAATAATTGTTTTTTTTTTTTTTTACATTAATGATGAGGAGATTTAAATTCAGTACTTCTAGCCTATTACACAGACTCCTCATCACTCCACCACCTAACGGTGAAAATAGTTATATTTTATTAATTTGTACTTTATTAAAAATCAATTAATATATATGATAGTTTTTAGTTCAAGTTATATTCAATATTCTTTAAATTTTTTTATCTTTTTTAATATTTTAAATTTAATTTTAAAGTCTTGTATACGTGAATTTAGTAAATTAATTAGTTTTGCTATAAAATAATATATAAAATAAAAATAATAAAATATACTTTTGGTAATCTAAAAAAAATCGACAAATAAAAAAAATGAACAAATTTGCATCATTGTTTTACTTTTAATTGAACTACTATTATCCTTTTTCACCTCGAACTTCTTCCTCCTTGTGAGGAAGGGAGGAGTTCCTTTAATTGACCAAAATAAAATCTAAAAAAAAGGTCTTTTGGTAGTCAATAACATATTATGATAAAATAAACTAAATTCAATATTTTATTTGGTTGAGAAGAGACTAGAAATTTCTTGTTGACGCAAAAAAATTGAAAGTTGATTTGAGTGGGATTGATAGACGTGTCTTAGCCGTGAGGGCTTCTCATTCTGTCTCTACCATCCAATTATTGCAATGTAGCTTTGCAAATGCTTCTTGGAAATCATCAGTACCAATTGGTTGACTCTCCTTTGAGGCCAAAGCTCTCATATTCTATGTGTCAAAAAGCATACCAAAGTGTAGCAACAAAGGAAAATTTTATTCCATTATTCCATCCTTCAAACCCCTAACCACCCAACTAGCAAGAAAACCCACATTCATTGGATCTCAGCAAACATACAATCCAGCAAGTTTTAAAGTTTTAATTGCATTTTTGGAACCCATATTTTTAAAATTATTGCAACTTAGCTTCTTTTTCTGATTGGAACAAGTCTAGGTTACATATTTTTTAAAATCGTATACATTTAATTCAAAATTTTAAATAAATTTTGATCTGTTTAACTACATGTAAGATGTATAGTACAAGGAGTTATTATTATGATAAAGAAATTTATCATGTGATACACATGAAATTATAGCACATGTCACGTGATAAAAGGTGAAATCTATCTTGCAGTATGGCATATGTCACGAGACAACTTTCTTCACCGATCAAACAAATCAATATTTATTTGAAAATTAATGTTTTGCATAATTTTTTAAAATAGAAGACATGCATATTTCAGTCTCTAATTTTCACTAGATTCCCAACTTTATCATTTAACTTATATCAAATTTAGTATCTAATTTTTAAAATCCATCCAGTATTAAGTACTTTATAATTCAAATCATTTTTAAACGAAAAATCATATGTAATCTATTGGTTTGCTAATCAAGATGAGAATTTGAATGTGGGTTTCCTAAATTACTTAAAGAAATTGACGAAATAAATTTAGGAAAAATAAGATAGTACTTCTTATTCTAGATCCTATAACTTTTTTATTGGGATCCACCGTTTTAATATGAAATTTTTTTTTGTATATATCTCTTTATTAAATTTACATACTCAATTTCTCTAGAAAAATAAAAGGATCCAAATCTTGAAAATATAAAATACCCACCTCCTCCAATGGATTTTAGAGAAATATCCAACTAAAAATATTCACATTGTTGGTAATTTTTTTAAAAAATTCTAAATTAAATATGAAAATTTAACATTCTTTTAAAACATTTTTAGGAATGGGAGAAAGATTTCTCAAACCAAACACCACTTAAGAACACATTTAGTTGAATGGAACGGAAATAAAAATGAATAAAAAGTCTCAAACCAAATGACACTTAAGAATACATTTGATTAGGTGCAATAGAAATAGAAATGAATAAAAAATTTATTTAATTGTAATGAAATGACTTTTTTATAACAATCTATTTCATTTTTTATATGTTTTAAAATTATCTTTATGTTAATAAATATTAAAATATGTCATATTTTTGGTAATTATATTTTTAATAATAGAATTTTAAATAATATATTTTATATTATTTATATATATTTGTTTTGGTTTCTGAAAAATGGCTACTGCAGATTCCTGCTAGCAACAAAGGTAGTCATTTCTTGCAACAAATAAAAGCTTTGAGATTGTCCGTGACAATTTCAAGTTTCAAAGCAGTCTCAAATTCATTTTAAAAAGAGCAACAAGTACGAACATATATTGTTGTTTTGGGGTTTAGTTTATAGTTTATACAACACACTGCACATTTAGCATTGTAGTGCCCTGATACAAAACAGAGGGGGAAAGTTTAGAATATGGAGTCATGTGAATCATTCAATTTTTTATATGGGTTGGATGGCCATTGAGATCCTTGAAAGTTCAAATCAACCAAGTTGATTTAAATTAATCCCACTGATCATTAAGTGGAGTTTATCCTTTCAATGCCTTGTTTGGAAATCAATACATTGTCCCTTATAATATAAGCTAAGGTCTTGCAAAGTTCAAACAAGTTGTTCTTGTTGTTCAAGAACTTGGATCCCCTTTCTTTCTGCAAATCATTTAATTACCCCTTTTATAAATACACACTAATTTACTAATTTACTTTAAATTATAATCTACAATAATTACACAATTTTACATCATATACTAGCATTTTTAATAATGCAGTGACATTTAATATTATTTTTATGATTTTATCTTCTTTATTGTATTGGGTTTGATCTTAGAATATATATGTATTAAATGACTCATCATTTTTATTATCATAAAAGAATAAAAATAAATTTTTTTAAAAAATACAGATTATCCATTTATAATATAACTCCAGATTACTTTATCAATTTATAAGTTAAATTGTCAAAATTGGCTGACATGTGATTTGTTTTATTAACACTTTATCTATTTTAATCATTTTACTATAAAACTATAAATAGAATTTGCATAATTGTCATGTGATATTTTTTATTTCTCGTTAAAGTTACAAAATCAATAAATTAAGATTATATAAATGGTAGATTTAACAACATATTTTTAAATTCAACTAGGACCCAAAATGTCACTTTATGTATCAAATAGTCCATTAATGAAAATTTATTCATCATAACTTTGTTTGCTTGCTTTAATTTTGTGGCTTTAATAGATAAAGAAAAAAGTTTAAATAATAAAAATGCGAAAACTCTATTTATTTTTTAATAGAAAATTATTTTCAACGGACAAAGTATTAATAGAACAAATCATATATGTATTGATTTCAGCAATTTAACTTATAAATAGATAAAATAAATTTGAATGATATTAAAGATGGGTAGAATATATTTTTTCCAAAAAAAATTTACATCACATGTTCTGCACTATTTTTTTTTTTTGTTTTTTTGGTTCTTCGATTGTAGTAGATTAGTAGTTGCAATGTAATTTAAAATTATAATCAGGTTATTAGCAATTATTTATTTAATAATTTTAATTTGATGATGCAGTAACTTTAAAGTAGGTGCAGTGCCAAAGTTTATTTAAAATGTGCGTGGTTACCATTGTTCATTGATTTAGTAAAGAATTAATCTAATCAGAGCATGTGAAAAGCGTGAAGTATTTTTTTATTGGAAGCTGAACTGAGACAGGAAGAGTGGTTGATAATATATGTAAAAGAAAGTAGTAAATCAAATTGCAAGGGATTTATTTAATTATTCAGTGTTTATAAAGGAAGAACTGCGGTTTGGTAAAGTGGTAGAATACAAATAGTTAGTAAGCAAAATAAATGAAATTATGGGGATGGTGGGAGAAGTTGAGCAAGTTCGTCACTGCTTAGTGTAATGAAATGTATTGCTAGATTTGAGTAATATTGTTTACAATTTTTTTTTTCAGAACGGTGGCATAGAGTTGAACCAAATATTTTCAGTAAACTATCAAAGACAAATTGAAATTACATTTATTTTCTCCTAGGTTTAGCATAATTATAATCATATCTTTTTGTTTTCAGAAATATATAGTCGCTTTTCTTATTTTTCTTAAGTATGAGAGAGATGCGTATATTTAAAATGAAGAAAATTAAAGATGGATGTACATGAGAAATGAATATCAATCTATATTTCTAAAAATAAAGAGATATGCATTTAATCACATTAGATTTCAAAGAAGATAATTTGCCCATCTATCAAACTTCATCATCATTTGATTATAAAATTACTTAAGATTTTAAGAAGTTATTTGATTCGCAGAAAATTTATATGAAATACAACTTTTCAAAAAGTAGAAAATGCTTAAGTTGTTTAATTAATTATTAATTTAAAAAATAAGAGAAATTGTATTTTGCAGGAAGTTATACTTATCATAAAGTATGAGAAGCTATTTATCTAGCCCTTAGGTAAGTTTTACCTTTTATATTTTTAATAAAATAAAAATATAAAACTATCTTTATAAAATTTAAATAATGATAAAATATTCTTTTAAAAACTTAGTAGGTATCCTAGTAAAAGTGTATGATTTTTCTGTAGGATATTTTAATTATATTAATAATATTTCTTGAGAAGTTAAGTTTTACTTATTTAGTGTCAACCAAACATCTTTTACCTTCAAGTGTGAATCAAACTACTCTTAAGAATAATGTAAAATTATCTTATTCGTTTGGCTAAGTATTAAAATCACTAAGTATCATGCAGTAGTAAGAAGTCTGAATAATGGAATGAAAATCATAAATTTTAACCTCGGTTAAAAGAAAAAGCCTGAAGTTTTTAACATTTTGAAGGAGAGCATAGGATACTCCGAGTGACTGTGTATATGATTAATGGTGCAACCAGATTCATCTGACGGTGCAGTTTGTCCTCATCTGGGATTTTAAAGTTTGACAGACGAGGCCATTGAAGAAGGCAATTATTCATGAATTAATGTTGATCGAATTTTGTATCTAACGGCGCCAAGTCGCCCGTGAAACAGCACGCTTTTATAAAGTTTCAGCAACTTCCATCCTCTAGCTTTGCATGCGATTTCTGGTGTTACTTCATCTTAAAGGTCGCGGCCTATAATCTGTATAACAATCTTATGCTTCAAACCCAGAAGCTCCTAAGTGAAGAGAGGCTCCATATGAGTAAATTGGTGTATTCAGTAGGCGCACTATTTCCTTAATAGTCCAATAGATTCACCTACGTATACACGTTGTTATAACTTCAGTGATTTTTTTTTTCTCTTACATGACTAATTATAATTTTATTTATAGAAGATATAAATTTTTAAAAGATTTCGGCACTCTAAATAATAGAATTACAACTGTCACATAAAAAGTTCATACAGAAATTACTGGATATTTTATGAGTAACAAAATAATGTAACAATGTCTTGTGTAGGAAAGCATGTACAGAAGCAATACCCTCTGTCTAGTCATTGAAGAGAAGGAAGCATAGAGTTTTTACTAATTGAATCTGTCTTGCTGCTTTTTAGTTTCATTTTCTTCCCTGTAGTATGTTGCTGCTTTTCCTTTTTCCCACTTTGTCTTCTCTTTTCTAGCTCTATTCTCGATGTGATCCACTTGGTTTTACTCATTCTAATTTAGTTTGCAGTTCATGTAAATATTCTGTTAATCATCACCATCATCATCATCAAGCATAGAAGAAACACCAAATATTAACAAAATCAAAACTGCAAAGGCAGATCATAAGTTATTTATGCAAGCTGCAGGATGAGAATGTTCAAACATAGAAACCTCAATGGTTGACATCAAAAAGATGGCCCTTAATCTGGCGACAACCTATAACACTAATGGCAAAACTATGCCAGCAATTTAACAACACAGTTTCAGGGAATAGAGCACAATAAGCTCTTCAGATTTGAATAATAGCAGAGCTCATACAAAACATAATTAATTGCAGCAATATTAGTTCCTCCTAAATTAATAGCAAAATGCATTAGTGTCTGCCACATAGCAACACAAGAATCAATTTCCTATACAGAGAGAATACTCAATAGGCCGAGAGAAGACCTTCTATCTTTGTTGTTTTGATCGGTCCGATAGTCCTCAATCATGGCAAAGTAGCTCTAACTTCTTTCCTATCAGCCCCAAATGACTGCAATAAGGAAAACCACGCACTGTAAGATTCTAAGAAAATTTATTTCCTATTCCTCTCATCCTAAATGTCTGATAAAATTAAATACAACTACTCCCATTTTTCTCTTAATTACAAAGGTCCAGACCCTTTTCATTTATGATCCTATGAATTAGAAACTGCATTTTGCATTTCATAAACAAGACTATAAATCAAATCTACTGTATGTCATTTGATTTCTTCAATACCATGTAACGTTTTTGAGTCCTTGAGGTGCAAAAAAACGAAGCATAGTGAGTAATGATGAGAGACAAAATAGTAATACCTCAACCCCAAAACCCTTGACATATACATTAGTAAATAGTTCAGAAGGCTCCGGCATTGGACTTTCCTGGAAATCAGAAACGAGCAAGAGAATTTTTAGAATTCAAACAGCTCATACAGCCACTAGTAGGGATACAAATATTCACGATATTGAAGTTATAAATAAGATTCTATGCTAAAAAAGTGTGTTTTTCACCTTTGCTTTAGCAATAGCTTCATCAACTTCTTTTCTTACTTGTTTCTCTATGTCCTGAAAGAAATGTGTTCAATTCTTACCTTTAGCATCACATTCAAAACATTTATTCATAGAATCTGCTGGAAAAAAAAGATTAAAGATATAAATGATAAGTAGACAACATAACAGTGTATCAAATCTTATGGCCTAGAAAAACTGCAATTGCACCATAACTATTGTGAATTTGTGATACAATCAAATTCTCAAAAAAGATCACTAAATAATTGACACAGAAAATTACATTCCACCATACCAATCCAGATATTCTACATCAAAATAAAGAATGTACTTCTATTCTTGAACTTCAATGTTAGGAAAAAAAAAAAGAGAATAACAAGTAAGATTTGGTCACAAACATGAACATGATGGATGAATATTTTACATAACTGAGCTTGAATAAATCACATTTCACAAGGGAAAGGAATAATCATAAGTTAAAAGTTTAATGAATCACCTTTAGCTCCTTTTCAGCAGCAATATCATGAGCTACTAGCAGCTTTCTTACTCTCTCAATTGGATCACGCTCCTATATTCAAATTTGCCAAGAAGGAAAAAAAAAATGAGAACCACTCCTCTAAATAGAAGTAACATGACGTTTCCTGCTGGATAGTGTGACAAACCTGTCTCACACCAGAAATCTCATCACGTGTACGGTATGTGCTGCCAGGATCAGACATGGAGTGGCCATGGTACCTATAAGTATCCATTTCCAGAATCTGAACAGAGTAATCAAGGTAGAAATACCAATCAATATTTATGGAGTACAAACTCGGATAATTTAATCATTAACTCTAATATGTGGTACATCAGTAATTTTTAATTCTAACCTGCTTACATATTAATGCATGTATTTTTCATCCAAGTACATAATGGAAATATGACCAATTCAGCCAAAACAAAGACATTCCATAAATCATATGCTCCACTTTGTTATATGATATGAATTCTTCCGAAGTGAACTAGTACAGCATATAGTTGAACAACAAAGATCAGGTACTAGGACCTTCCAGAAAAATCACTCCTTTCCACGAAAGATCAAACAACAGGGAAAGTATTTAAGAAGGTGGCAGAACTGTGGATTTCAGTAGTTTTTTTTTCAGATTATCACTTGTCAACTGACACAAACTTTGCAAGATCAGCTTTCCGTTAAAAAAACTTTGTAAGTACAGCTATTTCCTACCACAGTTGGGATCAGGGAAAAAGAAGGTATTTCCAAGTTGAATGTCAACAACAGAAATGTGATGATGAGAATCATACACCACATTATTTCATAGTAACCCAAACAGCCTATGCAATAACTAATCTCACTATTTTCTATAAAGGAAAAAAAAAAAAAAACACTAATCTCACTATTATCCTCTAATGATAGGCCACCCAGTGTTAACAACCTTGAGGAAGAAAACTTAACATGCCCCACAATGTGTCCTATGCTACTAAGCACGTGATGTCTATAAGTCCATTACACTATTAAGTCTATAAAAACCCAGTCAAACTCTTGATTGGAAGAGCTGCAGCTCACATTCCACCTAATTTCTATCTTATTTGTATTGAATATAACAAGTAAGCTTCTTCCCAGGTAGAATCAGCCCAAATATGCAGATGTCATGGGAGCCACATCTTTATTTTTAAGGAGCCGGACATTCAAAACAATGGAATGAAACCTGGCACATTATATGGCCCTAAATCTAGTTTAATGACCAATTCAATTACCATAATTGTTTCCTTCATGTCTAAAAGGTTATTTCATAAATACGCAAATGAATGACTGACTTGTAACATCTAATTGATAACCAATTATCCTTAAGAAATTCAAGAATATTAAGTAGAAGATAAATTTACTCACAATGGGCCCATTTTTCAAAGCATGCTCCTTTGCAAATCTGCATGCCTGTTTCACAGCAAGAACATCCATGCCATCTACCTGCACAGAGCGAAAAGCTCCATCAACAAACATTCAAAAAGTTTATTTAGATAGACTAAAATGCCATATATTCAATCAACATACGCTTGTATGCACGGACCGGCAAGCTCACACACAATCATATACTACATACCTCAAATATAATTAGTAAAGAACATTAGGTCAATATATAGCCACTATCCCCACAATTCACAAATATTCAGGGAACTATGTATGTAAAGAAAATCAGCCTCCAAGAATAGAATACACAGAAGCATCTACAAGAACAAGGAAGATGCCAAAGATATCATGACCTTCAAGAGTTTACATCCTTGGTTAGACAAGTCCAGCATACAAAGCAAAATCTTCTAATGATAAAGCATGAACTATGTGAAAAAAGTTTTATCCATGTCTCCATGACTGTTAGAATTGTACAGGTATAAAAAAACTGTCATTAAATTCATCTTCCCCAACATTTCCAAAATTTCAAGAATTATGTTTTCAGATACATTGGACAGTTTGACCTGATAGTGTAAACCCTTTTACTTGAAGTTTATTAGCAAGCTAAGCATAGATATGGGACAGCTGGACAATTTTCCTCGGTAATTAACCAGATACATATCAATGCAATGAAGAAGGGTAGAAGTGCAACTGATTTTCTCAAACAATACAATTAATAATTTCAAAGATGGAACTGAATTCCTTTAAGATGCATGCATACCAATCTTTAACTATGACTTACAAAAAAAAATAAAATAAAATAAAAAATAAAACACTATTTATTAAGTTAATTTAACTGCAAATTGTAGTATGTAGAAGATAAAGTCGAGTGACGTCAGAAAAATTCAACACTGATGTCTAACATCAATTCTTCGTCTCACCTTCAATCCAGGAACATAATCCCCACGCTTGTAATAAGCAGGACTCTTAGCGGCTCTCCATTCAGCCGTCCCCATACCGTCTGTCAACCAAAACAGATTTAAATTAAACCACAGAAACCAAACCAGAACATACATAGATAAATACACAAACGCACCTTCAATTCAATGAACTACCTTTACTTTTATCAACAAAACTACTTACAGTGATTATTCTCGCAGACCAAAATTGCAGGTAGGTCCCAAAGCGCAGCCATGTTAAGCGCCTCGAACAACTGTCCTTGATTTGCAGCCCCATCACCATACAAAGCGAAAGTCACAGTCTCATCCTTAGAGTACTTTTGAGCAAAAGCTAAGCCACATCCAAGAGGAACCTGAGCGCCAACAATACCATGTCCACCATAGAACCCAGCTTCCTTCCTATAGAAATGCATAGACCCACCCTTCCCTTTCGAGCACCCAGCTTGGCGACCCATAAGCTCGGCGAAAACCTCAAGCAGAGTTCCGCCGCGACGGAGGAATATACAGTGATCCCGATAAGCTGTGATTATGCAATCCTTCTTTGTAATCGCGGCTTCCATACCTATAGCCACTGCCTCCTGCCCATCGTACAAGTGACAGAACCCTCGGATCAGCTTGGCCTTGTAAAGCGAATCGGCGGCAATCTCCATCCGCCGCATGACAGCCATGTCACGGAAGAAGGTCATCAGCTCCTTGGGATTGGTATCGACGGCGCGTGAGGGTGGATCGCAATTGTGGGAAGTGAAGGGAAGGGAAGTTTCGATTGTGAGAGAGGTGGAGCCATCGGCGGCGGATGAAATGGGACGGCGGAGAGAAGGGGTGCAGTATAAGGCCGCCGAGATGGGTTTCACGAGACTGGATGGAGCCGAAGAAGCAGCAGCTATGCGTGAAAGAGCCATGTGAATCCGTGAGAACTGAAAACCAAACAAGTTAAGATTTGAGGAGCGATTATAGGGTTAAATTCCAGCTGAGAAGCGAAGTAGGAAGACCCAGTGAGATAAAAAAATAGCAGCTTTTCATGAAAATTCCCTGTCGTTTTTGCGCCACCAGTTGCTGGATGGGAAAATAATTAAATAAATGTATTTTCTAACATATTAAAAGTTAAAAAAAAAAAAAAAAAAGGAAGAAGAATAAAAAAGAAAGTAAGGCTTGTTTTCCCCTTAATATTTGTTTTTGTTTGTGATGTTTCTTTTATTCTTTGATTTGTATTAGTAAGATGCTTTCTTAGTGGAGAATATAAAATTATATTCAACAAATTTGTTTACAGTCATTTTTTCCGTTACGGATCTTATCCTATATATAAAAAATTAAAAACAGATTACCAGTATGTTCTTGCTGTTTGAGACATTATTGTTAGTCTATTTTGTTGGCTAAGTAGTTATATTTTTCTTTTGGCCGAAGGTGGGCAAGTAGTTATTCTCCTTTCTGTTTTTTTATAAATATAATGTAATGTTGGATAATACTGGTGAAGAATTTTCAGTAAAATCATAATTTAATACTTTATAATTTTACATTAAAATTACAATTTTGTAATGAACTTCATCTATAATCTATAATAAATATAAAATGCAACCAGGGTGATGTGTAGCATAAGCTTGGAAGGCTTTAACCCATATAATTTGAAAAATTAGAAGTTATCATCTACGTTATTCTATTTTCTTTAAAGGATTTTATATATTATTCTTTAAAGATCAGAATATTTTTAACCATTTGATTAGTTTAGTGGTAAGATTTGTGATTTTTTACTGCCCATGTCTTTATGTTGACGAAATTGGCTGGTAAGATTTAGTGGTAAGATTTGTGATTGGTTCACGAAACGCAGGTAGTGACCCTAGAAATTGGTGAACCAATCACAAGCTTGTCTCCCGCGATATGCAGGTAGTGACCCTAGAAATTGGTTCTCCAGTGAGAAACTTGTTGAGTGGGAGAAAAGCTTATTTCACACCTAACAAGCAAAGATCTCACCCATAGAAAACAATTTATAAGAGTCGAATTGAAGGATATGTTTTGTTTTGTACGTATATTGCATGATATAACATATTTATAATTTATAAAATTACTATTATGACATCATCTCCTCTATAAATAGAAAGAAGAAAATCATTGTAAAAAAAGAAGAAGCACAATTTATTCTATTAAAACTCTGTAAAAATTTACTCAGAAACAATAACACTACTGTGGACGTATGATCTGGTGTGTTATCTAGATTTGTTCGAACCATATTAGAAGCTCTGTATTTTTTGCTACTTCTCTTCCTTTCCCCGTTTTTTGCCTCTTGTTAGCTATATTTGTAATCAGATTACAGTTTGAATCCTAAAAACACCTTTTTTATTGCTGGATTCTAGTAGAATCAAAATTAACTGTCAACAATAATATTTAATAGGTTTATATATTCAATATTATCAATATATATTATACAAATTTATTAAAATAAAAAATTACATTTAATTTTAATAAAATTAAAAATAAAAGAAAATTTAATAAATAAAACTATATGAAAAAGTTATTATTATAAAATTTAAAAATTAGTATAATATATAAATTAATTATTACAAATAAATAATATGAAATAATATTATATTAATAAATTAAAAATATAAATAATAATAATACAAAAAAAATTGTTTGAATAAAATATTTTTAATATAAAATATAAATAATAATACAAGTTTGTAATAATAATAATAATAATATAATTACATATGATAATGAGGAGGAAGGTATTATTATTATTATTATTAATTGGTATTATAAAATTAATATTTAAAATATAATTGATTGTTTAATTTATCTAAATTGAGTAATAAATATTGATTTGAAATTGGAATTAGGACCCGTTAGGGAAAACAGCTTAATTAAGCATTTATGTCTCTAAGTTTCAATAAGCTCTTTTTGATAAGCTTCTTTATGAAGCTTATTGAAATAAGCTCAAATGGGCTTATTGAAGGGTCATAAGTTATTTTCATAAGTTTAAACAAACACCTAAATTTTT
>JANHAO010013028.1:0-16055 GCA_026873985.1 Saraca asoca | reverse complement strand
TATTAATTTATATTTAAGAAATATGATGATTTATATTTAACAAATATATTAATATATATTCAAGAGATATATTGTTTTGTATTCACGAAACATGCTAGGTATGAATTTTGATCACTTGGAGGTTAGACCAAAACTTCGACAAATTCACATTTGTTGTCTAAATCCTTAGCACGCTTTAATGGTCAATTTCAAAATTCAAATAGCTAGTTCTAGATTTAAATGGTGAAATAAATGAAGAGAATGATATTATACCACTATGTTTTAGCCAATTGACTAATTAGAGATCTGAACAAGCTATTCATCAAGGTGAATAATGGACAAAAATATGAAGTATTTACAGCAGCTTAAAGATAAAATTAGGAATATAAAATCATTTCATGTCTAAGATCATATATGAATTCATAGAACATCATATTATTGAAATGAGTTACAACATGGAGTTTGATTTGAAATCCTTCGACACATTGAGTGAGAGAAAAATGATCAAATATAATCAAATGCATTAATTAAGTTCTTCTTCTTGATTTCACAACTAGATCTTTTAGATAATAAATATAAAACTTTATTAGTTAGATCAGTAGAGAAGAAATCCAACACTCAATTTATAATAGATGTATTAGGATTTCCATCTAATAATTCCAATGGGCCTATTAAGCCTACACAATTTAACTCACTTCTTATTGATTAAAATAATAATTTCACTAATTAAATTAGACTTTATAGTTATTTTATGTCTCTTATGTGATCATATTAGCTCAAAATCACAATTAATATTAGCTCATGTTAAATTAAAACTAAAATCAAATGTGATAAAATCTAATATTTTTCCACTTGGGTGACACTAATTATGACTAACACACACTAATGATTCTCAACCACATGAACTAGATGTAGTAGTGTAGCAAGTGATAGTAGCACGAACTTTATGCTTTATAATGTGCTATTTTACTTCTCAGTCACCAATTTTTCTTCTTTATACATCATATGTATGCAAGAGAAATCCCCTATGATTTAAACAATTTAAACTTGTATGTTTTAAAATTAACTTTATATTCAAGATATTTCTAATTGTCACAAGACATACATATGAGCCTAATGATAATGCCCTAGCTCTAACTTAAGATTGACACAAGCCATAAGACTTTTTACAAATAAATATATATTCAATTTAATGACTGAATCATAAACGATAATTAGTTTCAAAATCTGTAATAATCAAAATGACGTCTCAAACATAAGAAAAACAAGTAGCAAATATATACATATATATATGCTAACTCCCACTAAGGATATCAAATGACTTGACCAAACCCATCCTAGTAACATGTCCTCTAAAGGAACCAAGATGGAGTCCTTTAATCAAAAGGTCAGCAATCATACATTCAATTGCTATATGTTCTATTTCTATATCACCTTTTTTTATCAATTCTTTTAAGGTTAAGTACTTGATTTTCATATACTTAAACCCTGTGATACCTTTATTATTCTTAAAGAATAAAACCACAATAATATTATCACAGTATATTAAGATGAGTATGGATACAAAATTAACAATGGTCATCTTAGCAATGAGATTATCTAACCATGCACTATGTTAGTTGCCCTATAGCATGTTATAAACTCAAATTGCAAAGTGGATAAAACTAGTAGTGTTTGTTTAACACTTTTTCAAGAAACTACACCACCTACTAGTATGAAAATATATCCAGATGTGAATTTTCTATCATCTTTACAACAAGAAAAATCTGAATTTATGTACCCCAAAAGTTCAAGATTTTCAAGCCTCCTATATGTCAACATATAATTTGTAGTTCCTTTTAGTTATCTCAAAAGTTTTTTCACAACAACTCAATGGCCCTATCTTGAGTCAGACAAATATCTTTATAAGAGATCTATTGTAAAAGCAATGTCCAATCTAGTATAAACCTAAATATATATCAAGCTCTCTACTATAGGATAAGGCAACCCATACCCAAGAGGAGGTGAATTGGGTGTTCTTAAATCTTTTAAATTTTTAGCATCCTCTTTGAACATCTCTTAATTTTTGAAACCCATGGGATGGTTTTAATTCAAATAATCCAAGATAGTTAGATTAAGATATTTGCACATAATAAATAACAAGTTAAAGTACTTATGCAAAGCAACTTAGTTAACTATACATAGAGAAAGCATCAATGAGCACATTCAAAGATGAAAAACACTTCATACAATGAGACCAACTTCTAGGCAAAATGATAAACAATGAAGCTTAAATTGCTCACCAAGTTTCTACAATATAAAAAAAGCATCCCTCAAATAATTTTAGCAATAATCTAGAGTAAGGCAAGATCTCATATACTAGCAAAAGCAAAAAAAAGATAACATAGTGTAAATTACTAGGAAATAAAGAGAGTAGGGATAGGGAGATTCCAACTCAAGATTTATAGTGGTTCTTCCTTAAAAATTCGATCTTCAATGTGTACATTTGTTTCCAAGTTCTAAACCAAACTTGAATCTACTATATTATCAATCCCTTTAAGTTTGAATAGGTATAAAGAAAAGCCTTTTACATTGATTGGTCAACCACACCCAAAACCATGTTTAGAAGCTCAACCACTCACTCAAAGAGAAAATAAAGAGTTTAACCATTCTTTAAACCCTAGGTAAAGCTACCCCAAGGAAACCCATAAGTTATTGAAAGATTTGACATAAAATATAATGAACTTTATAGGTTGGATTACAAATTGAAGCTTAATAGATAAGGAATCAATCAAATTTAACTTGTACCAAAGAATTTAGATAAATAATTAAAGTATAGATTAAAAAAGAATGTTTGCCTTTTAAGAATTAGGATTTTGCTTTTCTATTGTTGTTGAGAACATGTATGACATGGGTATTTATAGCAAGAAAATGACACTCAATAAAATTGACTATTATTACAAAAAAAAAATTACCCTTGCGAGCATAATTGTGAGCATGATTACGAATTCAAATTTTGAAAATTGAGTAGAATCGTGATCATAATCACGAGATTCAATTGTGAAGGATACAATTCAAATCGCATCAATGCAGTGCAAAATCTAAGTCTACTTGCCAAAGATTACAAACCTTCGATAAGTTTAGAAATACACACAATCAAACTTGTGAAAACTGATCTATGAAGGTTCGATTTGAATAGCAAAAAAAATAATTCAAATCTCAATTCAACTTGCAATGTAGGAATGTTTATCTTGTTCTCATGAGCATGATTACAAAATAGTTAAAAAATAGTCAAGTCAAATCACTAGGCTTGGAGAATGACAAATAATTTTGAAATCCATTTCAAACCAATTTAACCTATTTTAACTCTATAAACTAATTCGAAAACATTATTCTAAATTAAATGAATGCGATAAAACATTTAAGAACGGATTGGAATGTTTTTGGTGCAATATTTCAAATGTAAAAATATATTCTCAATTTTTAACAATTTGATAAATCATGTAAAAACATCTCCATATTACCGAGTTTAAACAATTTGATAATTCATGTATGACTATTTTGGAATGTTTTTATTGAAAATATTTTAAAAGTTTTTTGAGAAAAATCTTAAGGAAAACCTTATAAAAAGTAATCCAAAGAAAAGAGCTAATTTCAAATAATTCAATACCTTTACATTTTATTTAGTATAAGTCCTAAACAAGAATTTCATTAATTGAAACTAAGGCCATGCCAAAAAAAAAACATGAACAAGCAATCTAAAAATTTGCAAAACAAGATTCAATTCTAAATCATGAAAAATTCTATTTAAGAAGAAAGTCCAAGCTTAAAAGAAAAGACTATTCCTAATGAAGACCTAAGGCAAATCTTGAAGCATCCAAAGCTCCAATCTTTAAGGACTTCAAAACTTAGAATGACTTGTCTTCATTGACATTTTTTAGAGATGAGCATGATCAATGCTCATTTCCTTTTCTTTGAACAGTCCTATAAAATAAACTTAAACTTTATGATCCATATATTTATTCTAAACTAATTTATCATAATGCTTGATTCAAATATATAACTAAAATAAATTAGAGTAAGAACATGCATTACAAGCTTATCATATATGTTCATTAACCATAATATAGCATTCCAGTTTATACTTATAAATGATATAGCATAAAGCACATTGAATATGATATAGCACAAGGACATACATTGCTATTTGAGAATATATATTTACCATTTGCTATTTGTTATCATAAAAAAAATGATATAAAGCCTTGGGGCTAACAATCTCCCCCCATTTAATGATATATTCACCATTTACTATTTATCATCATTAGAATTAATCATATAAAGTCTTGGGGCAACTACTACACTAGAATAAGGACCATTAACCCTTTCTCAATGTCATTTTTAGAATAGTGTGTGAGAATCAATTTATTACCCTAATGGATTGGCAAATTTTCATAATTACTATTATGCATATTAAATCTCTTTAGTATATGATCAATGTATGCTTTTTGAGGGAGGTCCAATAAGTTCCAAGGCCTATCTCTTTGAATTTCAATGCCTAGAACAAAAGATATATCTCCATGACCTTTCATGTCAAATTTTCTAGAAAATAGCTACTTGACTTCATGTAGCATGCCCAAATCATTACTTGTAAGAAAAATATCTTCCACATAAAGAATGAGAAAAATATATTTGCACCTACTTACCTTGAGATATATGCACCTACTTACCTTGAGATATATGCACCTATTCATTTATTTTCAACACATCCAAAAGATGTGATTATCTCATTAAATTTTAGGTGCCATTGTCAAGATGCTTGCTTGATCCCATAAATAGATCTTTTAAGTCTACACACAATATGATTTTTACCATCTTCTATAAATCCTTTAGTTATACCATATAGAGTTCCTCAATAAGGCCTTCATTTAAAAAGATGATTTTTACATCCATTTGATATAGTTGTAAATTATAATGAGTTACTAGTGCCATAACAACTCTCAATGCATTTTTAAAGGAAATAAGAGAGAAAGTCTCATTAAAATTGATCTTCTCTCTCTAAGTAAAATCATTAGTAGCTAATCTAATCCTAAACCTTTCAACTTTGCATTTAGCATTATTTGTGGTTTTGTAAACCCATTTGCATTCTAAGAGCATGTAGCCTTTAGATAACTCAATAAGCTCCTAAACATTATTATGCTTCATAGATTGCATCTTGTCTCTCATTGCATCCTATCATATGTCTAATTGAGGACCAGAAATAAATTTTGTAAAAGTAACTAGGCCAATGACATGGCCTATGTCATAATTATTCTCTAATACATATAGCACATAATCTGATCAGATAACAAATATTCTCCGCCTAACAGATCTCCTATATGGAACATATTCAACTCCAAAGTTCTTACTAATCATAATAATAAAAAAAAAGAGAGGAAAATGTAAAAATGTCAAGCTTTAAGAAAAACTACAAATTACTGAGGAAATATGGGAAAAAATTTGAGAAAGGGAAATATCGATTAATATCTATTTCTCTACATTCCTTTTTCTTTTCTGTATTTGGAGGAATGATTGTAGCTCATCTTTTTTCTCAAATTCACTTTTGGTGGCTCCTCTTTAACTCATCAATATCTGGAAATCTCTCGGATTTCTTCCTTGGTGGGAGTTATTATTATTGCCTATCCAGAGTATTTGACAATCTTCTTTTACTTCTAGATCTTGAAGATAGATTGATTTAATTTCTCTTGCTCATTTTCATCCACATGGTTAGAGCCTACAATCAACAATTCAAAAAAGCAATATTTTTTTTTCTTCAGTTTCTTTTTTTCTTTTTCAGGTTGTGAGGATCTCAGATAAATATATATTGTATAATATGGATTTTAGCCTTATTCCTTTAGGAGACTCCTTTAATTAAAAAATGGATTCAATTCAATTTAACAAAAATATGATTAACTGATTTATATCAAGAAGTTTAATAGAAATTTTTATTATTTGATAAAGATAAACTAAAATCTTTATTGCAGTGTTGTAAAGAATGTTGTAATATAGAGAATGCAAAATGTAGATCAAATTTTAGAACAATAGAATAACAGAATGTTAAAAATTATACAATAAATGCAAGATTAGCAAAATAAAGATTCAGGATACCAGATTTTTAAAGTTATTCAACTTGATTTGAAACTGCAATTCAAGTCTACTCCACTAGGTAATCTTCAACTAGATTACCACTTTTATTTCAGCACTATGAAGACTAAAACAGACTCCTGAATTGTTAGTTTTACACAAGAATTATAACAGAGATCTTGCTAACCTGGAAGATTTTCACCCGCTTCTTCCAAATCTAAAATAACCATAAGATTTTCGATAGGCTCTTGCCAACCTATGTAAGATTCTTATCAACTTACAAATCTCAAAATAAAAATTAAGATAAGGTAAGAAATACAGTACTAAAGTTTGAGATGAAAATCTCAAACATCTAATGTAAATTTGGTAGAGCTTCGATTCAAAATCTTTTTGATTGAAAAATGTAATGAGGTAGAAAATCATATTTAGCTCTGTTAGCTTTGAGTTTTTCACATTTGAAAAAGAAAGAAAAATGTGTAATCTATTATAACTTAAAGGTGGTCATGGGTTTTTATATTTGTTGTAACCATTTGTAATAGAATAACTAACTTTTAGTTTATGAATCGATTAAAAGTAGTTATAATTAGTGAATCAATTTGTGAATTGAATCATAGCATTTTGAAATCAAGTCTTGAATTGATTACTTAATTGATTCAAAATAAATTGATTCAAAACAAAATCTTAAACCTTTGGTAAAAAAATATTTTTCAAAATTTTTCTTTATAAATTAATTGGCGAATCAATTTGAATATATTTTTCACAAGTTCTTCAACATCAATTGATTCACAAAGTGTAAAATCTATACTTGTGGAAAAATCTTTGTGTGAAAAATATTTAATTTTAGCTTTCTTCAAATGGTTTATTTATACCTCATTATATCATATATATAAAATATTTGGTTGAATCAAATCTAGTTTGAATTGACTTACAAAAGATCCTATACAAAAAAAAAAAAAAATTGCTAAATCTAATTTTGGTATCTCTTGAATTACATAATTTGAACTTGCAAAACAAATCAAAATGCTAAAATATATTATCAGATAGTAATATAAATTAAAATTATTTTTCAGCATCAAAATCAAGGAAAAATGTGTAGTTAGGGTAACCTTGGCTAACAGGTTGGACTATCATTTCCAAAGATTCTATTGGATTCTTTGATTCTAAATTAGAGGCATGTATTGGCCACACCTCCACACTTTTTTATCCCATTTGTTATCTTGAAAGGCTTATACACAATGAATATATCAAGAGAGAATCTAAAGTCAAAGCAGTGGTTGGATTTACTTTCTTCCAATATAAATCTAGAAGCCATTTTTGCATACCATAGAAAAACACTATCCAAAAAAGATCTTGTGCCACAAATGTAAAGCAAATTACTTGTGAATGATGTATATCTAGTAAAGTAGCATTCACATGTAATATAAGAAATGCTATCTTTATCAAATAGGTGATTAGATTGCACAATACAAAAAGCAAAACCCAAGACATGCAAATATGAAGGAAGTGCCATAGTTATTTAGGTAGTCTTATTTATCCTGTATATAAAGCAACAAGGGAGTTTATTTCTTGAAAATATGAATCTAACACCGTTATACCACAATTTGTTGTATAGCAACCTGTCATACCCATCTACATGGAAGTATTTTATGCAAACTTTGTGCGTACTATGAAAATCAAAATCAGAATTTTACTACTCAGAGACCAAAAGTAATATGCGAGACATTGCATATTTTGTAACAATTTGCATTAAGTTCTATAGTTAAGGAATAAGACTCTGTTTTTTGAATATAGTCCCAATTTATAAAGGAATCACGCTTTTTAATACACGATTGATGACAAGTATCTTCAAAATTCTCAGCATCAAAATCTTTAGAGGTCAAATGACTTGATGATAAGGATCATCATCAATTGATAACAAGTTTACTGCCTACTTAATTCTCATTATTGTCTCAGCCATAATATTTTTAATTACATTCTCATTAAATTGTGTGCATTCCTAAAATTTAAATATTTCTCGATAGTGTTGATGATGAGGTCATATTTTTAACTTTTGAATTTGTCTCAACAAGAACCTTTTACTATAGCTACCAAAAGAATTATTAGAGTTTAGTAGCAACTAAACTTGCTAGAGTTTCCAAGGAAATGCATCCACTTACATCCAAGTATCCTAATAAGATTGGAAGTTATGGCAGTGACCAAAGCCTCTTGCAATCTTTCACATACAAAGTTGTCAACTTAGAAAGAAGTTTGATGTTTATGGGTAATGTTAAAATATTGCTTTCACATAAAGACAATTCAATTAATGTTGTTAAGAGGTAGAAGTTGTCATAAAGTTTTGATAAATTTGAACAATTATCCAAAGAAAGTTTTGTAATGGACATGGACCATGAGGTTTTAAATATAGAAGGCACTTTTTCAAGTGTGTTAACTCCATAAAGTGACAACAAAAGATTTGTTGCTACTTGAATTAATCTAGGCAAATAATTAATCGTAGTGCATTCTAAGCCCAAATATTCCAATTTCCCTAAATGAATTGAAAACACTATAATGTTTGAACAACTAAAGAGATTGAGCCATCAAATAGATCCAGAAATCATGTCACTTTGAATATCCTTAAGCTTTTTACAAAAACTTAGATTCGCTAAAAACAAATGGGAAAGTGAAAAAATAGAAATCTAATTTCTCTAAATGAACTGAAAAAAACATTATAAAGTTTGAACAACTAAAGAGATTGAGTCATTAAAGAGATGTAGAAATCATGTTGCTTTGAATATCCCTAAGCTTTTTGTAGAAACTTAGATCCACTAAAAATAGATGGGAAAGAAAAAAGATGGATGATGAAATCTTCCACAAACAAACTAGAACAATAGGAAAGATTTATTTCCTCCAAGTTTGTAGCCTTAGATAAATTTAACAGCTCAATCAAGTATCCACTATCAACTAGGTATAATGACTTCAAATTTACTATCTCCTATGAATAAATGTAATATAGTTAGACTTATTAGGAATTTATTTTGAATTTATATAAATAAGGCATTTACTATTCAAAATCAATGGTCATTGCTCATTAAAAATTAAATTTTATATCTTATAATATATATATATATATGAATTTTATTATGTTTTCAATTAGATTAATAAATTTATTTTCTCTATCAATTTATAAAAAAAAAAATACCCTCAACATATATTTTATTTGAGATTCTAAAGTTTAATAGTTAAGGTTGAAAGTTTAGTAATTAATTGAGATTTTAGTTTGCAGTGTTTTAGGGTATTGATTACTTGCTACTATTTATATATATTTTTTAAAAAGTATAATTTTATCATTGACATAAAATTAAAAACAAATTAATAAAGTGTTAAGACTAAAAGAAGATGAAAGAACATGAATTTTAAAAAAATTATATATTTGAACAAAAAATCCTATGAAAAATAAAAAATTACAAAAATCTACTTATTATGCATCCCAAATCTTTTCAATGCGACTACATCTTAATTCAAGTTTCACAAGTATCTCCCTACAAAAAGATGATGATAATGCTTTCAAAAGGAAGTGGCCCCAATGAAAATAATGTAATGCATTAAGCAATAATTTAAGGCTAGCTTCGGACACATGCACATTGCTACTAGGAGGCCAATCCACACAAAATTTTGAGAACCTTAGTTTGCTCATCCTTGCAAATGTGTTGGGACTTATTTCAATATCTTTGATTTGAGACATGTTTAATGATATGCTCTTAACAGAGTAATTAGTATCTTGGACTCCAAAAATAACAAATAATTGAAAAGGTAAATTATGATAAAAGCTAGGTTTATGCACAAGTTTTAATATTTACTCTTAAAATGTAATTGCGTGAACTAAAATAATTTGATTACTACCTTTTTACACTTGGGAATTGATAAATTTCTTCTAAATCCCCCAATTAACTTTGTTTCTCAGGTTCATTTGAAGACACTTAACTTACAAGATTCCAACCCATCTCTTGTATCAAATCATGCATCTTCACTTTGTTGTAAGGACGCCAATGTTTGTAAAGAAGCAACAATCATCAAATATCTTTATAATATGGAACTTTATCTATCCTTTCAAGAAGCAGACAATATTTAGAAATATTTTCTGCCCAACAGAGTCTAATCCTTCATAGTTCAAAATTCACACTTGGTGAATTTCTTCATTAGGGATCATTTTCAATTTTTATAGTGTATTTTTCCATTTTTTTGGACTCATTGAATGAAAAAGGGAGCCCAACATTTTCAAAACCACTAGAATGCCTCTAGCATAAGCAACAAACTCCTTTAATAATCGAATGACACTTTTTGGCTAATTTTTACGACAGGTTTTTAAACTAGAAAGTTGTAGACATTTATCAGGATTTAATTGCTTAACCTTATACTATTTATCATTTACCCTAAGCACATACTTATTTCTTAATGTCACAATAATTTTACTACCAAATCCAAACTTACTCTTCTTTCTAACTACATATTTTATTTGTTCATGATTACTTGCGTCATTAAGAACAATAGGTACCTTATTACATTCAAGCCTCTTTGTATTAGTAGTGCTAATATGCAATTGATCTCTTATTACTTCAGTTAGAAGTTTATTTCCCAACTCTTGTTTATTATTTGGTCATTTTCCCTCACATTTTGAACAAAGCAGCATCGTTGGAAATCAAAGAAGAATATGTTAAAGAAAACTTTTACAATGGTGGTTTTACTTATGCTGCTCATGCCCTATATTCCAATGATGCAGACATCTGGTAATCCAATGCATAACAAAGGTTTTACTTTTGTAATATGATTATTATTTCCAACCAATCAGCTTGGGACTTCCATAATGATAATGCAATTCAACTTTTGTAATACATCTTCAACAATGCTCTCAACAAGTTTTCACTCAAACCTAGATTAATTAGAAAAGGAAAAAAAATGTAAACATAAAATTGAAATTACATATTTGTTAAAATAAGTTTAATAGTAGCGTCATTTTTTTTTTGTTCTTTTAGGGGAGGGTTAGATAGGCTTTGAAATTAGTGAAGAAACATGTCTAGGTTTTACTACTATATAGAATGTATGTGTAATTCTAATAACCTTTAAGATATGATTGTGTAGTTTTCATAAATTTTAGGAGAGTCCAGAGCATTTTTCGCAATATATAATGTCCCAAACTCATATTTTGGTTCACTACTAGTATTTGAAGATACTAGATGCGGGCTAAAAGTAAGATTTGGGGCGTTTTTAGGAATTCAAAAGTTCAATCCTTCACCACCATTACATAAAAAAAATTATATAAATTTCTAAGAATTCATAAGTTCGATCCTTGCACCCTCATTACATAATAAAAAATACAAGAGTTTAATAAGAGATTAGATGTGAACATTTTCCATCCATGTACTAGCACAAACATACAAATTATATAAAAGGGTAATGCTTCTGTTTGTATTTGAAAAATTTGTGAGTTTCTACGAAAGTCTAATATAAAAGTCATAAAAGTTGTAATTTTTTTTATATATAATCTTACAATATTTTTACACAAAAAATTATGAGTATGTATGACTTTTGCATTAAATAAATACAAAAAAAAAAAAATCTAAGTCTTTCATACAAAGTTGTATTAAAAATTCTTCAAAACTTTCTTTAGTTTTTATATAAAAATTACAGTGAAAATATGAAATTTTTCCATAAAACTTACAAGAGTGCCTACCAATATAAATTTTTTCAAATACATACCAAAACATAACCTTATTTTAAAATATCTACTACTTCAAAAGAAAACCAATAGAATTGTCAAAATCAATAACAATTATCATATACTTAATGAAACCCATCCTATTGAATTAGTAGCTTTATTTAGAGCCATTCTCCATTTTGGTATCTTGAATTGATTGTGTATCTCATGCATAGCAAATGCATATTCATATGGACCATTTTGATTCTGCACACGTGCTAGGCCAATGTGGTAAAAAACAAGTATTACAATATTCTTACATTTGATAATTTTCACTATAGTTCAACTAAACACTGTTTTGAAGAAGCATAATTTTTAGAAAAGATTGCCATAGAGATTTTGGATCTCTTAATTGCACCAAGGAACATTGAAGATAGTTTATCTCCTCCCTCAATTTGTTGGTCATCCAGGAAGGTAACAATATTCTTTTGGCGAAAGGCCACATGTACATGACTTGTGAAATTACAGCATGTATTTCACTTCTAAAATTGAAAAATACATCATACTGATCTTCATAAAGAGGAAAGGGAGGAGAAGGCTCCATCGCCACTCACAGGAATATTGTTAATGGTGACTGAATTTTCTTTAAATTAATTTTGTTAATCTTTAGAACATATGTTATGAGTGGCTTGAAAAGATAAAATACTGACTTTTATTATAATGAGTATTATTATACTTAACCAATTTTTTCTCAAATTTTATTTAGTATTCATGTGATAGAATCTAATTTTAATTACTCAGTTGATTCTCTAATTTCACATGTTTAAATTATTCTAACTTTACCACTGCCGATGATATTCAGATAATAGAAGCTTCTAAGTATGTCACGAGCAAGGTTGAGATCACTTTCATGAAAAGCATGTGCTGCAGCATCAAAGTCATATAACGGGGCAACAATAGTCTTGCATGGAAGATGGTGCATTTGAAAAAAATAAAAATAAAAACAAAATACATTCCTCAAATATCTACAGAAAAAAAAAAATATACAATACCCTTTTCAATTTTGGGATGATTAGATTTTACTTCCATTAATTTTGAAACGTTGAAAACCAAATCCTTAAATTATACAAACTTAAAAATAACAGACATGATCCACTTAATTAATCATTCTATTAAATTACATGATTTGTTCATTAACATTTTAAGAAAGAATAAAACTATTATTATATATTAATTAATCTAACTATTTTTTTCACACATAATTTCTTAATTGATTTTCAAGTATTTAATTAAAATTATATATCTAATTCAATTTTTTTAATTATATAATATAAAAATTATGTATAAAAAATAACATGATAAATCAACATATAATAATATTATGATTTTTATTTAAAAATTTATAAAAAATTATATAATTTAGTAAAATGATTAATTAAATAGATGATAGGTGTTAATTTTAAGTTTTTATAATTTGATGTTAACTTTTGCTAGATACAATGGAATGTATTGAGAATATGTAAAAAAAAAATTGATTTAATAAGCACTATATAACAAAAAGGTCAATCTATTAAATGATAAAATCTCCATTTTATTACTAGAGCAATAGAATAAGTCATTCTATTGTTTATGGAAAGACTCTTTTACATTATTTTTCCTTACATTTTTCATATGCTCCAAAATTATCCGAATGTCAATCTAATAAAATGTCATCTTTCAATACTTTTATTATAAAAATATTTTTATTAGAGTTATTTCTATTTCCCTCTTAGAATTTGAAGTATTATCATTTTTCCCTTGATAATTGAGAAAATATCAAAATATATCTTATTTTTTGAGCTATTATTATTTTTCCCCTTAACCTTTGAAGATTTTATCATTTTCTCCTTGATGTTTAAGGAAATATCAAAATACCCCCAATTGTTAAAACTTTTTATTTTATTTATTAAAATTCAAAAATTCAAAAAAATTAAAAAATAAAAAAGAAAGAAATAAAATTTGTGCAAAATAATTATATAATATGTCATAATTAATTATATTATATATTGATTATAATTTCAATAAAAAAATAACAAAAAATTTCTCTAATTTTTTATTTTTTAAAATTTTTGTAAATTTTTTACTAAAATTTTTTAATTTTATTTTTTTATAAGGTCGTGACTCCTGCTAGAAGCAATGAGCAGAGAAAATAGCAAGCTAAATGAGGAAGTAGTGAGAAGGACATAAAGAAATAATCTAATCCATATATTAAAGAAAAAACTGTCTCACCCTTGAACGAGTTTTAATTTTTCGTTATGAGGTTGTCTCACCCTCAATTTTATTTTTATTTCTCGTTTTCGCGAAGTAGGCTCTAAGGCTGTCTCACCCTCGATTTCATTTTTGTTTCTCATTATCGCGAGATAGACTCCAATGTTGTCTCATCTTTGGACAAGTTTTAATTTTCGTTTACGAGATAGACTCCAGGGCCTAACCTATAGATTAAAGAAAAAACTGATCTTATCTTGTATTCTTTGTCAGAGTAAAATGGCCTTTAAGCCTACTTCATAAACGAAAACTAAAACTCATCCAAGAGTGGGACGATCCTGAAACCTACCTCGTAACAATGAAAAGTAAAAATGAAATCGAGGGTAAAACGACCTTTAAGCCTACCTCGTATCAAAAAACTAAAACTCCTCCGAAGGTAAGATGACCTTGGAGCCTACCTAGCGACAACGAAAAATAAAAATGAAATCGAGAATAATACTACCTTTGAACCTATCTCATAACAAAAAACTAAAACTTGTCCGAGAATGAGATAATTTTTTCTTTAATATATAAATTATATTCTTTCTTTATATCCTACTTGTTACTTTCTCCTTCAGTTCACTGTTTTTAACAATAATTACAGTCCTATTAAAAAAATGAAATTAAAAAAATTAAAAATTTTTAATAAAAAAATTTATAAAAATTAAAAAGTTAAAAAAATAAAAAAATTAAGAAAATTTTTATTATTTTTATTAAAATTATAATTAATATATAATATAATTAATTGTGACATACTACGTAATTATTTTATACAAATTTTATTTCTTTCTTTTTATTTTTAAAATTTTTGAAAAAAAATTTATTTTATTTTCTATTTTCTCATTTTTTATTTTTTAAAATAAAAAATAAAATAAAAAATAATTTTAAGGACAGAAGGTATTTTTGTGTTTCCTTAAACATTAATGGGAAAAATAATAAAATCTTCAAAGGCTAAAGAGAAAAATGATAATAGTTCAAAAAGTAATGAGTATTTTAATATTTCCTCAAACATCAAGGGAAAAATGATAATATTTCAAATTTTAATGGGAGAAATAGAAATAACTCTTTTTATTATTATATTTTTAATAATAAAATTTAAAATGAGATATTTTTATATTATTTATTATATAAAATTATTTAATGTAAAATAAAAATAATAAATTAATAACTTATTGATATATAAAAAGAATCAAAATTATATAAAAAAATTAATATATTTGAATAACAAATTAATATCATACCATCCACAAATATTGAAGATTCCTGAAACCTTGCATTTTTTTTTTTTTTTACTTTCATATAGATATTTGTTTATTTTTTGTTATAAGAACATTATTATAACTTATTACTTTTATCAATTTCATTCCTATAGTATATTGCTATATCAAATATAAAAATAAAATAAAATAAAATAAAATGTTTATTTTATTTTTTATCATGCCAATCATAATTATGAAATGATCATTTTATTCTTTTCTTATTTTATTTCATCTAATTTGATTGATACGAGCAAAATCTAAGCACAACAAAATTATGGGAATTATTTGCATTTTCCCTATATGTATTAAAATAATAATTTAATGTGGACGAAAGCTCAGCACCTATGTTGCACGGACACCAGAACGCGGACACGGGGACACAACATTTTCAGAAGTGTCGGGTTATTTTTACATAGTAAATGAAGTGTCGGTGTCGAGAAGTGTCGGACGAGGGAACGTTTCCGACACGTGGATACGGCTATCATATGAAGTGTCGGTGCATCGTAACTCAGCACATATCTGTATGTAGTTTACCTTGGAGCAAAATTGAGAAAAATATCTATGGACGATCTCCTTCCCCAAAGAATGCGCGAAGAAATCTAAAGCCATCTTACCACAATCACTCTTTTCCTGAAAGCCCCAGCTGCAAGGGGCCAAACAAAGTTCAAGCACATTCAATCAGTCTGCCTACATCGGTTAAGACTTTGACGAATTCATTTCCAATAAAATCATGTTCTATAATGCCCTTTTCCCAACAGCAA
>JANHAO010013027.1:0-16064 GCA_026873985.1 Saraca asoca | reverse complement strand
GGCTTGTAGGGGGTTTCCTGAAGAAAAGGGATTCCTGATGGTGACCTTCTACGCCGGTCACGGGCCCGGGATTTGGGTCGTGACAGACATGAAGCTTATGTTACTAAGAATATTGATATATCCAACTTGAACAAAATATCCTGTATATATGATATGGGTTGCTATTATGATATTTTTCTATATGTTTGCTATTTAGAATTTGGATCCACTAGTAATTCCCTAAAAACCTTCAAGTGCACTTGTGATTAGAATTTCTGTTGGAGTAATAAGGAAGGGAATATCTAATATCTGAATATCAGATTGATGTATTTGGATGGATATAGACATCTTTGTTAGGTTGGTTGCCTATAGGAATTACTCCTTGGATCCTAATGGTAATTGGATAAAATAGATACTATAATTATTTGCTATTGGAAAGCTAGAAAACTTTAGAGAAATAAGTCATGTGAACCTTCTTTATTTATGTTACCAGAATTATTCTTATAGCATTACACGTTATATTTATGTTATCTATATGAAGTAAAAGAAAATTTTAGTTTTTCGTGCAATGATTTGTTCACTGAGTTTTTATGAAACTCACTCCTTTCTTTCAATGTTTTTCAAAGTTAGAAGATACTCCTATAGTTCCTTCACCCCATCCTAGTTCCAGATCTACTCATTGAATGAGTAGATCACTTCCTATGGAGATTAAAAGTATATAAATAGTGTAATATTGGCAGTTAGTATAGTAGTTATATATATGTGTTTTGTTTGGATGAAGCCTAATAGGTATAGCCTTTTATATTCTGGGCCACTGCATTTTGTTGTGTTGTTATACAGGTTATGATAGATGTGTAGCATTTTTTATGTATATAGGCCTTGTGCTCGGATATCTGAAAAACAAAGGAGACTCTGTCGGATTTTCGATAGAAATGTATATGAGCATATTTAATAGTGTAGTGTGTTTTAGCATGTTATTTTGCATAAATAGGCTTGTAGGGGCTTTCCTAATAGTGATATTCTACGTCAGTCACGTTCCGTGGGTTGGGCGTGACATTTTATTTCTCCCAATCATGTACTGTAATGTGAACCATATGTCTTATGTAAGTTTAACCTAGAGATCGACTTCTTTGGATTTGCATCCACTTTTGAACCATATGTACTGTAATTTTGCAAAACAGGTATTCAAGAATTGATTCATAATCAATTCATAAATGATCAACAAACTTATGAATTGATTCATTATTAAGAACTCCATGACAAAATTGATGTGTGAATTGATTGACAATATCTATAAAGAAGTCATGAATTGATTACCTAATCGATTCACAAAAATTGGTGACTTTCAGTAAAAATAATTTTTTAAAATAGGTTCTAATAAATCGATTTGTAAATCGATTTATAAACAATTAGCAATTAAAGAATCAATTCATAAATTGATTCATTATCAAGAACTCCATGACAGAATCGATTAACAATATTTGTAAAGAGGTTATAAATCAATTACTTAACTGATTCACAAAAATTATTAATTTTTGATGAAAACAATTTTTCAAAACAGGTCCTTAGGAATTGATTCATGAATCGATTCATATAATTGTTTTCTTTCCTTTTATTTTCTACCCATCCAAACAACAAAATTGTAATTTTTTTTCCTCATTTTCTTTTTCTTATTTTTTCCTCTATTTTTTCCCTCCTACCAGGTAGGGGGTAAATTTTTCTTCTTTTTTTTTCTTAATATATATTGATTTTGTAAATAATACAAAATCAATCTAATTTTTATTCAATGCATTTGTTAAACTTACATTTTACGTAATAGGTTAGAATTTTGAGTTTACAGCCAAAATATGATTAAGATTTATGTGTTTGATAAAAATGTGAGAGATTTTATTTTATTTTTTCTTAAAATAGAGTATAAACAAAATCACTTATATTAATTTGTTAAAAAAGTGAAAAAATTAATTTTTTTCATTAATTTGATTATAAATGATGGCTTTCGTCCCGCAATACAATTAAATAAAGAGAAAAAAGAAATAATACACATGATTTTTAACAATAACATATATTCTTTGTTTGAAATAATTAAAAATAAGATTTTATTTCATTTTCAAATGAATTTCTTTCTTAAACGGTGTTTAGATTCAAGTTAAAAGAGATTTTATTTCACTTCATTTCATTTATAATTCTTATTTTATTTACATTTGTATCATTATAAAATCCATTAAAATTAGCAAAGATTTCACTAGAATTCATTTTATTTGATCTAAAATACATATTATATCATATACTTTACCCTTATTTTAGGATTTTATTTACCATAATATTATCAAAATTTATTTTTAATTAAATTTTATATATTTTTAATATATATTTAATAAAAAATTTATTTATAAATGAATTAAAATTATTATTTTTGATATAATATCTAAACAATAGAATTCATTTAGAAATGAAATGAAATAAAATGAAATTAATTCTAGAAAAATTATTTCCAAACAAGGCAGTTTCATTTTTTTTTGAAAATCAAAAAGTAATACCTAAAATTTTAAAGTTTATATATCATTTTTATTACTCATCTAAATTTCTATATTTTTTTTCTATTTTTAATGTAAAATTGAATTAATTGAAAGCAGCATAACAAATATAAGCATATTTTTCATGGTAGGAGGAATCTCAAAAACTGAACTCAAACCACTCCCTCAATCGTAGTGTCTTTTACTCGATAATATCGAAATATTTTTGTATAGAGTATTGTTTCATTATTAAATTTGGATTCAAAAACTAATTTATGATGCAATACAGTTTTATGAGAGTTATTTACAGAAAAATGAATGTATTTGACAATGACCGTATCACAATATAAGAAAAAAATGGATAATTATAATTAAATCAGAAGATATGTCATGTATTATAAAATTTTAGGAAAAATTGAAAGTTAGTAAGTGATTTATATTATTTTGTTAAATATATAATTTTATAAAAAATTGATTTAATATAATGTGTATGTGAAAATTTTATTTTAGAAAAATCATTTATTTTAATATTTCAAAGCCAAAAAATGAATTAAATAAAAATAATCATATGTACCAAGACTCAACCTTAATAATTGTAATACAATACAAGTAATTGTGCATTCTAAAGCGTGTGGGAGTGCCACAAGAAACCCAGATGAAAGACAAGAAGAGCGTAGACACGTCAGCAAGTGTACGGCTGCCGTATATTAATTCGTCATAAAGTTTCCATTTTGGGAGTGTTTAGGCTCTTCAGGCTTCTTAAATACTGACTCTGACACATGCAGCTCTCATTAATTACAAGTTGGGCTTTATTTAAGGTAGAGGTTCCTTTCAAGTAAACCCTATCTCTCATTAATCTATCTGGACTAATTCGACCAATCAACTAATCTTAATTCTTATTTCTTTTTAATATTGTCTGACAAAATTTTGTGTATATAGAATATCTTTTTGAAAAACAAGAGTAATTTAACTGGTGATAAAAAATTGAGATACATATATTCTTTCATATTTAAACATAAGTTATAAAAGAAAAAAATCTTAAAATTTTTATTGAATGTCATTGTATTATTAAGATTGTGAATATAGTAAATTAAAATAAGTGGAATTAATATGAAATAAAGTGAAATTATATCAAGTTGTATTAAATGTTGGTGACTATTGAGCAAAGTTGGCTAAATTGAACTAAGGATGAATGGTATTTAGTGTATATATATATATATATATATATTAGACAAACAGTGCCTCTTGATTAAATTGGATCTATCTGGAGAAATTATCTGCTACAAATCATTAGTCATTTAAAAAAAGGGAGATTATAACATGCAACAGGTTAAAATGTTGCACTATGCAACACACGTTATTTTTAAAGATATATAAATATAAATAGGATCTTCTCCTTTAACTTTTATCTCTCTCGAAAGAAATAGATAGAATTTTTAATTATAGGAAAATGTAAAATTTTGTGGAAGAATTCACAAATTAATTTGTATTCATGTTTCTTATAAAATGAGCAAAACAAAAAGGGAGGATTCATATCCTCTAAGAATGTCTTCATTCAAACTTTTTTTTTTTCGTACTAACAACAATATGAACACTGATGATGATGGAAGACATATCAACTTTTTCTCCTCGGATGTTTAATTATCAAGAATAAAATATATATTTATTTTTTCTTCTATTGAGGATAAAATGCACCTCATTCTTATGCCCACAGAATTTTAATGAGAATTTTAAGGAATAAAAAAATAAAAAAAATATAAATATTGAAATTAAGTATTATAAATATATATATAAATAAATAAAATTTTAAATTTATATATAACTAATAATCATTTTAAATTTTTTATCTTAAATTGAAGTGTTCTTCAATTATTTAATTATTTATGATATTTTATACATATAAAATATAATAAATATATAAGTATTTAATTTACAAATATTTAAATATTTTTTTATTTAAAGTATATTATATATTATAAAATAAAAATATTTTTTTAAGATATTTGGAATGGACAAAAAATCTCTCCGTTTATACATTTCATGAAGCAATCCCATGAAATTTCTCACATTTAAGACAAATTGTCATCCTTAAATAACAACATAAAATCGCCTATTGTGATTCAGATGCCATCAAATTTATGACATTTCCAACTACTATTTTAATTAGATTCCATCCAAATGAATTATAAGTTATGTCAGATAAATAATAATTATTGTTTATCACTGTTTTAAGGATGTAAATTAAACTACGATGCATCGCACAAACTTTCTTATATAAATATTATTTCAGCCTCGTTAAAAGTACCCATTTGCACAAATTCAATTACTTATAACTTGTTCATAATATTATTTTTTTATATCGTATTTTTTCAATAATTTAAAAGCAAAACAAAGTTTTTTTTTGTCAAACAAAAACTTTAAAATCAACAATTTAGGACCAAAACACAATCATTAACATCATCCAAGATTTCATTAAAAATAAAAAAATGGATAATTATATGTTTGGGCTTACAAGACCTCAATCTCATCAAAATCTCATCAGTCTTTCGTAGCACGGAAGAGAACAGAGACACTCTATCCCAGGAGCAAGCGTCTCTATCTATCTACCCTTACCCTATGTAATACGCATATTTATTGAAAGAGTACAAATCAATTCTAGAGAGAGAAAGAGGAAGAATCAAAGCAAAGGCCCTCAGATATCTCAGAGATGGCAGGCTGCTGGCAGCAGCAGCGGCAGCAGCGGCAACAGCAACGTAGGAAGAGAGGCCTATCCAATGCTATGCTAATTGCTAAAGGAGAGAGATACTTACCAAGGATCTATCAGTTTTTCATGTCTAACTCTACGCGCCTCAATCTCCTCTTCTCCTCCATTCTCGTAGCCTATGAAGATCCTATTTCTCTTTTGCAATTCATTATTTGTCACGAAATACTATTTTTTTTTCATACTTTTAATAAAAATATGATATTTTCATATATATATTATTCAATATAAAAATAGATTTATTCATCTTACAATTCAAAGTATTTGGTAAAAAATAATGTTATATTTATTTAATTATTTTCAACAATAACAAATTTTATTACGTAATGAAGTTTGATTTCACATAAATAAAAAATGATATATTTCTTGTAAGTTTTATAAAAAATTATAATTTTTTTGAAGTACCTTTTCTATTTTTTTGTATTATAATTGACGAGGTTACAATTTTTATATAGCTATTACAGGTTTGAATAAAGTTTTGACAAGTTATAAAAAAATATAAAAATATCAACTTTTGCATAAAAATTGTAAGTAAAAATATACAAAAATAGAGCTGTGAAATATTTGAATTAATCTTAATTATTTATTAATTTATTTATTAAATTTTATTACTTCAGGAATGTAATTAAATATTTTTAATATTTATTATAAAATATTAAATCCTCAATTTTAGTAAAAAATAATACTCATCACGAGGATAAGGTTACACTTCATAATACTAAAATAAATTGTATCAATGCGTATATTTACAATTTTTTCATTAAAAGTCTTAATTTTTTATCTAAAATTTTAAATTTTTTTTCTTATATGGTTGTAACTTTTTTAAATTAAAAAAATTTCAATTCTAAATAACTGCAAAACATAAGTTTTGTTGTAAAAAAGTAGTCATGATACAAATGTATATGTATATAATGCATCGCACATCACACAACTTTATTGGATCACATAAACATGAATGAATTGTTTAGTGAAAAAGATTTTATTATAGTATAATATAGGCTAATGTAAATGTAAATATATAATAAAAAGGCTAATCTAAAGCCTAGTATCATCCACTTTTAACTCATTTCTTGTTCATGGATGCCTAGTTCAGTTGTCCTATAATCGTACTTTAATTGCAAAGGTGCACCAAAAAAATTACTTTAATTGCAAAGACTAAACTGCAAAATGGGATTTTGCTTTCTTTACAACTTGGTTTACTTATTTTTTAACACTTATAATGCTCTTTGAATGGAACGGGCAACTCTTCCTCATTGGTTTTCATAAATAGAAGAAGAGATCTTTCTTTGCACATTATATTTCACCTTTATTAGTTGGAAAACAATATGAAAGGACTAGGAATAAAGAGTCAGAGATTGAAGGGGACGTAATATACAGCCAAAGGGATTGAGATGGTTTTTGAACTGTGTGTGTAAAAGAGTGTGTTGGGAAACTAAAATCCCAAGTCAGAAAGCAATATATTAAAAAGCCTCTATTTTATTCGTATAATCATAAAAACAAACAAAATCCAGCAGCAGCCGCACTGATACGCCATCCTCTTCTTAAAGATTCATCAAGATTTCCTTCACTTCTCATTTTCTGTTGCTTCCTCCTTTGGAGCACAGAGGTTCTTCTCTCATGTTAGCTTTTCTAGAGAGAGAAACTCAAACGACAACCAAAACCAAAACACAGTGTGTTTTGTGACTTTGTGTTTTAGCTTACAAAAATGCAAACTTTCAAGGCTGCTCCTCCATCAAACTCTCAGCTCTATTGCCACTCGTCTTTCTTTCTGAGGTAAATAAAATTTTCAGTTATTATTATTATTTTTTGATGTTTTTGTGAAATGGGTAGTGAGAAAAATGATCAAGTCTGAGTCTTTTGGTTCTGGACAAATTTTATGTAAAACAGAGTTTCTCTGTTTTGAAACAGGGAAAACGACGCTAGCCGTAATCAAACGCGCTTTCCGGAGCTTGGAGAGCTTCAACATCCTTCTGTCACCTTTCAACACGACGATGCTGTTGATTTAAGCTCGAGTAACTCTCTCTTTCTTTCCCTATATGTATATATCTATATATCTATATATCTATATATACGTATTCATGTATCTAAATGGATATTAAAAAATTTAAAATTAATTTTGATTTCCTTACAGGCTCTATCTTTAGTATAAGGTCAAGCGACGTTGGTGTTGTTCCAAATAATTTGCAGTATGGAACATTCAACACGGTATTTCCTTCTTTCTCTAACTCTAATAGGTAGAAAAGTTTGTGATATTTTCAAAATTATATAGAATTTGAACCCTTTTCTGAATATCGCTAATATTTTTTGGTTTAATGTTATAGAACATGGGGTCTTCGGAGATTATAACAACAGGAACAGGGTGCATCGATACAGGGCAGCAACTCATGTATCAGAAAGGAACAACAATTGTGGCTGCTGCAGTGCCTTTGGGGAATGGGCATGTTGAGAATTGGGGTGATTCAGGCATGGCTGATAATAGCCAGCACACTGATACTTCCACTGATATTGATAATGACGATAGAAACCAAGTGGGTTTTTGTTTCTCAAACATACTCTGTTTTTCACATATAGTATTTCTTACAAAATTTTAAGAGACTAACCCTAGTTGAGGCAGACTAGATACTTCATAAATGAAAATGCTACCTGCACTCATATCCTCGCAACTGCACACATAATATAATAAGCAAACTGTCACTTAATTAATTAACCAATGTCATTTAAGTGCAGTTACACTGTGTAGTTGATTTCATATAGGACATGACATAAAAGAATTTCTGGTGTGCGTGTGAGGGGGTTGTGAGGTTGCGAGTAGAACTACTATTTTATTCAAGTAAACAGCTGCTATAGTTTTGACAAATATGAAATGGAACTAAATTTTAATCATTAGAAGTTTAGATGGTATTATAACTTATATGCTTAAGGGGAAAGTTTCATATTTTGGACGAAATAAGCGAGTCAGAAGTGGTCTGACAGTGTTTCTCAAATGTGTCATAGTGCAATGGAGTTCAGCATGGGGCCCTAGTTGTTGATTCCATGGATCAATCAAGGGGCAGAACTGAAGATCAGAAGGTTGGTTGTTGGGCCTTGCTTCAATTGTTTGTCAATTGTCGTTACCTAGTATGCTTTGATCTTATGACTGGTATTTGTTTATGTGCATGCCCTTCTTTCAGACACTTCGTAGGTTGGCACAAAACCGAGAGGCTGCAAGGAAGAGTCGGTTAAGGAAGAAGGTAGTTGCTCTATTTTGCAAAGCTTGACTAACAGCATCTTTTTCTCTGTTGGGTCAAGTGGTGTCTTTGTTTTCCTCATGTGTGTGTGCTAGATGATGAGGGCTCTTAAATCTAATGGTTGGCTTCGAGACCGATAAAATATAGGTACACAAAATTATTAAATAGTGAAGGATTATATTTATTTGCACTAATGTGAGTTTATCCTTATTGTTCTATGTGATTTCTTTTAATAACAAGGACTACTTTTTGGTTTGTTGCTTAAATCTGTTTCTGTATGTTGCTTCTCTGGCTCCTTATCCTTTCTTTGTTACTTGGACAACCAATTTCTCCCAAAAGCTTAAGCTGTTAGGAGAAGGCTCTTGAATGATTTTATTATCTCTCTTAACACGCCAGTGCAGTAAAAGCACTTTTCTTGCGGCATGGTCCACAGACATAAGACAGACCAACTGGACCTTTGTTGAAATTCAATTCTTATTAGGAGATTGCGTCTGCAAAATGATTAGAACCATTGATGTTTTGGTTGAAGGGGCTTTAATACCATGTTACGATGCGAGTTGATTCTAAAAAATTAAGTGGTTACAAGAAGGCCTATGAATGACCTCATTATATCTCTAATAGTTATACAGAGACCTCTCTTTTCCGCTAGTTAATTTCTGTTTCCTTGTTTTGTGGATGTCTCCTTTAATATAGGACTGTCAAGTCTTAGGATAACAAGTGGAGAATATTTGGATCATTTATATGTTTTGGTTTTGGATAGGCATATGTACAGCAGTTGGAGAACAGTCGAGTTAGGCTTGCACAATTAGAGCAAGAGCTTCAACGAGCACGTCAACAGGTGTAAGAAATTAAATATTTTTAGTAGACGTCTTGATTTAAAACTTGTCATCATTCTACTTACTCTTGTTCCGGGCTGCTATTTCCATACAGGGTATGTTCATTGCAACTGGATATTCTGGGGATCATGGTCATTCAATAATTGGAAATGGTAGGTCACAAGGAGGGTGTTGTTGAGCACATTTCCTTTATAATGCAGAAACTTAATGCTTTGTGTTAATCTCATTATCTACAATAAGTCGATAAATAAATGCTTCAAAAGGAATGTTGTCTTAGTGTCTTTTATAATCATGTTGTATTTGGGTGTAGTATGCTGGGTTCACTTGTAGCAACAAGATCTTGTAGAAGTTTTGTGAAACATGATAAAATTGTTGAGCATGTGTACTTTGTGGCCTACAGATTATTGGGAAATCTTTTCATGCCAAATATCAGAAAAATGAATAATTGAATTAAATTACCTATCAGCAATGCAAATTGAGGATTAAATTGCTAAACAATGTTAATGAACTCTCAGGTGCCTTGGCATTTGACATGGACTATGCCCGCTGGGTTGATGAGCATCAGCGGCTGATCAATGACCTACGATCAGCTCTGAATTCTCAACTGGGTGATAATGAGCTGCAAGTTCTTGTTGAGGGTGTCATGAGACATTATGATGAAGTATTCAGGCTAAAGAGCGTAGGAGCAAAGGCCAATGTATTTCACATGCTTTATGGGTTGTGGAAGACACCTGCGGAAAGATTTTTCATGTGGCTTGGTGGATTTCGTTCGTCTGAACTTCTGAAGGTGATTGACCAACTAGTATTTTGTTTGCAAGTAACTCCCATTTATATTCTTACAGAATTTTACTCGCAGTTCCTACTGTGCACAACTCATTCACAATAGTACATATGACGCAATTTAAGTTAAACTAGCCTATTGGTGGGGTCTGTTTGATTTAGATTGTGCCTTCATGTAATTGTGAATGATAAGAAGTGTAAGTAGCACTACTCTATTATGCTGACAAGCCTGACATGTATATGTATGCCTTCCGAGGTTCAGATACTCGGAAACCACCTTGAGCCGCTAACAGATCAGCAGTTGATGGGCATTTGCAATCTGCAACAATCTTCCCAGCAGGCTGAAGATGCTCTAAACCAAGGCATGGATGCCTTGCAACAATCTCTCTTAGAGACACTTTCCTCCACTTCTTTGGGGCCCACTGGTTCCGGAAATGTTGCTGACTACATGGGCCAAATGGCAATTGCAATGGGCAAACTTGGGACACTAGAAAATTTCCTTCATCAGGTAAGAGTCTTGGCCCTGAGAACTACCTTCAGTGAAACTTGCATGATCAACTTTTACGAGCAATTTTTCCCTTGTGGGATCTTAAAATGTTTTTATGCATGCTAAATGTGCATTTATTCTTAGGCTGACTTATTGAGGCAACAAACTCTACAACAACTGCAACGAATTCTGACCACACGTCAAGCCGCCCGTGCTCTCCTTGTGATCAATGATTACATTTCACGGCTCCGTGCGCTTAGTTCGTTGTGGTTAGCGCGCCCAAGAGAATAGAGATTGACACTAATGATTATAGGGCGCCTTAGTGTTAGGACCTCTTGTGATTGCATCACCGAAAGTGATCGTTTATTTCTGTTCTAATGGGAACTCAGTGATGAGTCATGAACTGAAATGGTCACTCTGAAAGATGAATGACTAATTTTAGCAGATATAATTTTCTTTAGAAGAATGGGTAAAAATCTGCCTCTTGATCTTGTCAAGTGTTCAACTTTGGAGAGATATTCTGTGTTAACACACATTCAAAGGTCAAGTGGTTGCTAGTATGGAAATCTGAATGTAAAAAGTTGATGTCCTTAGGCTTTATGCATATGCCTCTAATTGTGTCAGATAGTGCTGCAAAAAGGCATTTGACTTTATTATAATAGATGCTTCATTCCAATTTCTGGCCTTCTACTGGGAGAGATTCTATTGGTGCACATTGATTGCACTGTCACTTTAAAAGACAAATTGGATTAGACAGCTTAAACTAACTTCAGATATGTATTCATTCTACATATCATTAATTCCCTGTATGATATATACATAATTATCTGCAAGAGTAGATAGACTTTTCTAATGAAATTGGAAGAAAAAAAAAAACCCACTTTTGTACAGTTATTTTGATATCCACTATTATCCCACAAACTAGACTGGTTGTTCAAAATTTTCATCAAAGAAATGAACTTTCAAGGTGAATCCTTATTCTGCACTGATCTAGATATTTTTCTTGCGATTGTTCAATCGACCTACAAACATTCAAAAGTTGCCAATGAGCAAATCAGCGGAGACTCTTCTTTAGAACAAGCCCGTTAGTCTCATAATTACAATAAACTTTGTTGAAACTGGCATATCACCGTGTTATTTTTCAAAACCCATGTCATCACGTCACATGTTATTTAGAAAGTGGTATATTGCATCCCAATGCCCATATAACATTACACAAAGATAAATCTTTTACCTGGTCTGAAGTTTCTTCCGCATTTGACAACCTGAGGAATGAAAACTCCGGTACCTTTACCACTCCTGCTCAAGTTCACAAGCCAAACAGGTGGTGAACAAGAGTTCTCAGCCTCCCATGAACAGAACCGGCTCGCATGCGGTGAAGCACCGAAAGAGTGGAAATGTTTGGTTTCTAAGAAATCTTTATTGTACTCACTACTCAACAGAAAAACATCATAACTCTTAGCCTCAAACACAATATAGTATGATATGAATTCATTTCCTATTAGAATTCCGCTTTTCTTGTATAAGAAAAATTGTGACCTTGGAATAGTGGTTTTTTTTTTTTTTTTTATGATATAAAAAAATCATTAGCAAACAAAAAAAAAAAAAGCGAGTTACTTTGTTGTAACGGTGGGCAAATGCGATTTAGCCTGAATTTTGGTCCGAACTCAACCTGATTTAAGTAAGATTTGGATTGAGTGATTTAGCCTATAAGGGTCAAGTTGGGACAAATAAATAGGTCTCATTTTTAAATGGATTGAGTTTGGGTTTATATTTGAAAAATTATGTTGGCCTGAATCCAATCCAATTTATACATATATTTAGATTTCTAGGAGGTTTCTTTGTTTTCGTCACAACATGAATAAGGGTAAATGACCCAATAAGAAAAAAAACCATAGGATCGACTGAGATAACACTAACAAAATGTTCTTATTTGTCCAAAAAACAAAAGTTCAAAAAAAAAAAAAAACTAAACTATTGAAACATGAAAGCACGAAACTATATTAGGTCTATAACTATTGATTTAAAATGATCATAAACCAAGTTTAATCAAATTAGATTTGAACACCCCTTTTAAAAATAGAGCCGGACAGGGCCCTTGAAAAAAAAAAAAGAATCCGAAACAGAATCTAATCTAAACTTCATATGATATGTTAAATTTCACATAAATCCGACCGAATCCTCTTATGTATATCCTGGTACGTTAGCTGATGTCGGCTGCTCTTGAGTAACTATAATTAGGCTATTTCTAATGTACAACGTGAAAAAAAATGCTGATGCAACATGCCTAGTTGGATTAATCTTAGACTATAACCATTCATTTGACGCAACTTGGAACTCACCTGGACAGTATTAAAGTTGTTTGAAATCTCACCATTCATTCTTACTAGTGAATCTGCATAGTTCATATTTATGGTCATCGCTTTAATGCTTTGTTTTTCATTTTTACCTTTTATTCATGCTTCTTCCTTTCACTGGACACTAACATTTTCTTCAGCAAGTTTTACCTGTTTCTATCTTCACCGGTGGTGCTTTTCTCTGGTAAGAAGAAATGCAGATTTTATATGAAAAAAATGAGATTGTTTATAATTTTTAAGGCTGAACTTCAATGGTAGAGTGCATGAGCTATGAAAGATGACAGTGGTTAGTGGATGAGGATTTGGCAGTAAATCTGACATCGTGTTGAGTTCAATGGAGTGTTTTGTCTTTTATTTTCACTCACACACAACACACTTTTCCCAGCACAATAAATTCGGGAACCCATTGAGTTCGATGGTGTGCGCGGGCTATGAAAATGGGAGGTTATTAAAGTTTTAATGAAGGGAGTGAAAAAGTTAATTTCTATACTCTAAACATGACACTTATTTTTACTCTTCCTTGTAAAAAAAAATAAAATATCAATTTTATTATTCATGTGTCATTTTTATACAATATATATCAAAAATTATATATTATAATTTTTAATATATTAAAAATTATAATTAATTTTTTATTAAATAAGAATGAGGATAAATATTATAATCGAAGTAAATAAATACTTCTTTTAAATACAAAAATTATAAGAGAAAGAAGCCATATGGAAAAGAAAAAGAAAAAGAAAAAAAATGATAAATAGTTTAGTGAAGAAGCCAAAAAGAATAGTAAAAAACTTTTACTAAAACGGTATGTATAAATATAAAAGTTAGATATTGACAAATGAGAATGGATGGACATCTTTTAATCTGCTATGGACAGTATCATTAGACCTATGTCAAGATTTTAATATGCTGTATCTGGTTACTTGTAACAATAGTTTTTTGTTTTACAATCATTGAATTAAGAAGCATATAAAATTCAATTGGATGACAAGAGCATTGGAGGTTACTTTCCAGTGACATCAAAGTTGAATTTTAATCAATAATTATACTATTCTCACATCTTATCTCTTATTCATAATCCTATTTCCTATTATAAAAAAATTGAATTTCATTATTAATCTCATGTCCTCTATTAAAATATGTAATATTGGTGCATCTATTTTTAAATATGAGAATAGATTTTCTAGTTTATCAACTTCAAAATACTTATGGTTATAATAAAATATTTCAATCTATGGTTTAATGATGTTACTATCATATTGGCTAACCATCAATTAGGAGTATCACATTGGAGGTTGATGATTACCATTTATATGGGATGTCTAACATTATAAAATTGTCAGACTTATGATGATATTTGGATTGTTTAGGACTAAGATCATTCTCCTAAACAACATAAAACCATTATCTTATATGATTCTTTTTAATGGTCAGAAGATCTCTGGTCTAACATGTATTCATTTCAACTAATCTATCTCCTCAAATATTGAAAGATATATATTTCATGCTTCATATTTGCAAAAGAAATTTTTTTTGGTAAAACAAAACAATAGTTTTTATAAGTTATTTAGTTGTAATTTTTAGCAAAATTAATTGGGAAAATGATTGGAGAGTGGTCAAGATTTAACCGTGCCATAAATCTTCACTACAAAGTAAATTTGAAGAATGAAAGTGACTTCAACGATTGAAGAAATTTTGTTGCTATGTTAAGAGTAAATTCATCCAAAAAACCTTGGACTATTAAAAGAATTTTGTTGAACTATATGAATAAAATTAACAAATTTTATAGTCCACATAACATTGGTAAATTAACGACTTTGATGTACAACTAAAGTTCCTATTCCAAAAAATTAAATCCACTATAAACATTCTAAGTGCTATATTAGAAAGTATAGATAATTTTTTTTATATATAAAAAAAAAAATTATTGTTCAATACGTATTAAAATTTTTTATAAGTTTTTAACTAAGATTTGTCATAAAATTATAAACTTGTATTATTTTATATATAACAAAATACGTAAAAAGGTATAATTCATCTATTAAAATTGCATAATAAATTTTTCTAATGAAAAAGTAAAAGAAAAACATAAAAAAAAAAATTCACGCAAGAGTATATTAGTATACAGATATAAGCATAATCTATATACGAAAACTGTTTAATAATACTAAGCCAATTAAATAATTCTTTTCTCAATCCTATATTTTCATGCTCTTATTCATACGTGAAACTCAAATGCTGGATTCCACATGTTTGTGAAAAAGTATGGGAGAGAGTAGAAATATGAATACAAAAGTAAGAATGGTTGAAACTTGAAACCAAATTTTCTTGTTCAGCGTTGAGGATCAAGCGTGGGGGCCAAGGAGAGAGACCATAATCAATGATCAGTTGCTTGTGATTCATGGACCATACACAGCTATTAGTTGACGATTCTGCGGGGGATTAATTCCCTGTTGTAGGGGAATCTTGAGCTATTCTCGTGAGATCTGATTGTCATTTTTATTTTGTTTTATCATTTTTATTTAAGAAATAAAGATGTAATTTTATTTTGAGATTCATAATTTTATATCATAATCCATCATTTTAACAAAAAAAATAAAATTCTGCAATCGTCTTTCATGAAATCATTCTCTCCTTTTTCTTAAGATAAGAAGGAGATGTCAACTCATTTTCGTCCGCTTTGAATTATGTATAAAGATCCCTTGTCACAATCCATTCCCAAGAACAAAAAAAAAAAGATTAGTTTGACAATTCTTTGACGCCAAGCACCCAACATAGAGTGACAATTAACATGAACACGAGGTTTAAATAAATATTTTAAAAATCAGATTGATAGTAAATCAAAAAAACTTGTTGGATTATGTTCAGTTGATTGATTATATTAATGTTGGAATCAAGCTACGTAATAAATAAAAAAATTAAACATATTAAATAAAATTATATATAAAAAAAATACTTAACATACACTACAAAAAAATGTCGAGATTCCAACGGACAAAATCCGTTGGAATTTCGTTGGAATTATAGCAAAATCCGTTGGAATTTGGTACTCCAACGGAAATTACAACGGATTTATGTCCGTTAGAAAACCTATCGTTGGAATTGCAAATTCCCACGGAAATTC
>JANHAO010013026.1:0-16078 GCA_026873985.1 Saraca asoca | reverse complement strand
GATCAAATTGGTTAGCATAAAACTTAAAGGGCCAAAGTTTAATTTAATCCACGAAAGTAGGTATTAGATTAAATTAGGTATGATTGTTAGATCTTGAAAAATGCTAGTAATTAATGAAGGCCAAACCAGCCCCAATTGCTTGAATAATTAAAATAAGAAAATTCTATAATATTTGCCAAGAATTATAGTTGAGGTAAAGTCCTAATCTTAGGCCTTTTTACATTTGATATCTTCTTTAATTGCATCTTTATTTTCTTTAATTCTTGAATTCTCTTGTTTTATTCCTCTTTATTTATTTTCTATTTCTTGTTACTTTCTCTTTTCTTAATAAATTTGGATAGTCGAGTTGTAAATATTTTAGTACTTAATATTAAATTTTCATGGGATCGACTCATATTTGCCGGTACTAGCTACAACTATGCTATGCACTTGCGTATATTTTAGAAGTACATCACCAGCTCGCTCAATAAGTAGCTGGGAAGAGTGTTAATAGAAGTTCATCAGCTAGTATTGAGCATTGAAGAAGCAACTCATGCCCCCTTGTCACCTCGCGATGATCTTCCAACGTAAGCATAAGTTGCTGAAGGATTACATTGCCAGGTTTAGACTCGAAGCCAATTTGGTGGAGAATCTATTTGAAGAAACCATTCTGGCCACAATCTTCGTGAAACTTTGCAAGAATGGAAAGTTGTACAAAAGTCTATGCAAGTTCCCCATGAAAGATTTAATCGAGTTTTATGAATGAGTTGCCAAGAAGATCAAGTAGGAAGAAAACTTCGACTTAGGAAATCCTGATTGGAAGGAAGAGAAGGATGGCTCCGCCCATAAAAAGAAGAGGGGTGATGTGAACAAAGGTGACCACTCTAGTGAGCGCATCATGAAGAAGTCTAAAAAGGCCAAGGATGAGTGCCCTCTGCCCCCAGGTCACCATGAGCATTACACCTTTTATTAGATGCCTAGGATAGAATATTTATAGCAGAAAGGGACAGAGAAGATTTCAAGAGGCCTGCACCCTCCAAAATTCCCTACAGGCAGAGGAACCAGGAGAAGTTCTATGCTTACCATAATGAGGTTGGCCATGGTACTTCAAATTGTCGGACCCTCAAGGACGCAATCGGGGATCTGATTAAGAGAGGCCATCTAAGAGAGTATGTGGCATGACCTATGAGGAGCGACCTCAGCATCTCCAGTGACATCCCGGTCAAGAGCCAGAGGGCTCAATTAGAATTATAGATTAACGGTGTATTATAATTCAAAAACTAATGATAAAGCTTCCCTCTTTGTCCCTATTGAAAGGAACTTTGTTTTGCCAATTGGCTTAGCCCCATAAAAATCTCTTAATTGCATGTATCTAATTTGTTCTTTGCTATCAAGTGTGTATAATCCTTTGAGCTCGTATGCAATGAACTTTCTTAAACATTATGTATAAACACATTGCCAACTGCGACCTTCTATCTAGTTGAGGCATTGAAATGCTCAAAATAAACTCATTACCAATTGCGACCTCTGGTCCAGTTGAGGTGTGGAGATGCTCAAAATAAACTCATTACCAACTGTGACCTTTGGTCCAGTTGAGGCGTGAAGATGCTCAAAATAAACTCATTGCCAACCATGACCCCCGGTCTAGTTAAGGCGTGGAGACGCTCAAAATAAACTCATTTATTTGGCAACTAAGTTGCTATGACATAGCTCGCGAAGCGTAGCTCTCATGTGACTTAATGTTCATAGCTTTTATATGACATAATCTTCATAGCTCTCATGTGACCTAATGTTCATAGCTTACATGCGACCTAATGTTCCCAACTCTTGTGCGACCTAATGTTCATAACTCACATACCACTTTTTACTAGGCACAGCTCTCATACGACCTATGTACTACTCAAGGTACCTTAATGCCTAGTTTGTTACTTACTGAGAAGCATGGCCGATTGGCTAGTCAAGTATCTCATTCTACTGTGATTCGCAGAAATTCATATTATCATTTGTGATGTGCAGAATATTCAAACACAATACAACATGCAAGAATCATGAAGAAAACTTCATTCATTTAAAAGCCTCAATGAGGTAAATTTACACCAAGAAGATTCAGAATACAAGTCAAAATAAAAGAAGCCTACGGCTATTACATTCTGGAAAGAAGACTAGCTTTATGGAGATGAACCCCAGCCAACACCAATAGGAGGACCAACTAGCACGTAAGCTCCTCAGTAGCTAATGGTTCCTTTCCTAACTCATCCCTTCCACTAGGATGCAACCAGAAAAGCAAAACCCCATTGTATCACCATGAAGAAATAATCCAAGGCTTGCACAAGACTTACTAATAGCCAATAAGAGAAGTTATTCATGGCAGTCATGTACAACAAGTCATTCATGCCTCATAATCTCATGCAGTAAGCCATACATGCCTCAAAAAACTTCACCAGAAGTTAAACTACCAAAAACATGGGGGGCTTGTCTAAGGCTCTCATTAGTTCACTCAATGGATGAAGGAGGAGGAACTCCCTACACTTTAAATAGATTGGCCAAGTCTCACCAAAGAGTCCAGGAGAACTCCTAACCACTTCTATTAAAGGCCTTGGAAGAAAATGAGGCAAACTTATCCGTGACAATGAGACATGTATAGCATGAGGTATGGCCTGGATCAGATGAAATGACAGGCTAACTAAAGACTTTGACTGCATGGTAATCTGTAAAGAAGGCCCTTTGCCAATGAAACTGTTCAACTCCCAGTCCATAAAGCGAGCTAAGAGTTGGGGGGCTTAATGTTATAGGCATTTTTTGATTATGTGAGATGGGTTGGAAAAGGCCCAGTAGCAGATCAGACCACATGAGAGAAGAGCCAAGTTCTGTAGGTTACTAACTATATGAGCACAAAACAAGATAGAAGTCCTAGCTCATCAAGGGATAAGACTAGGCTCACATAATTAGTGGCTTGTTATGCACAAGCCCATATTGCCAAGGGCGGGCTCATGAATATCATCCTCACTGACCAAAGGCCAATAGCGACCCAGACAGAGTCCTAGCTCACTGATAAAACACCTCGTCTGACTAAGGGCTCATTAAGAGAAACCCTGGACCAGTGACCCTTTCAGGCTTTGTTTATGTGATCGATTTGCAAGAAGCAGCATCATTGGCCCACCTATAGAAAGCAAGCTTCAGAAGTCAGCCACCAGTCTACAGAAGACATTTTATAGTAGTCTAGACTATCTTGTACATTTATTTTGATGTAATAGAAATACAAATTATGTAATTACCATTGTAACCTTCCTAACTTCTATGAATAAGAGGAAAGAGATCATTGTAAGTAGGATAAGCTAAAAATGGAGATATTGTAACTCTGCTAAAATTTCTCTGGATTAATAAAATGTTATCATGGACATGGGGACTAATGCCGCTCGATTTTGGCCAAACCATATTAAAAATATTGTGTGTTTGCTACTCTTCCTCTACCCTTCCTCTTCATCTTTGCTTGTTTAACCGAAAAATAGTTTGAGTCCCAGAAGAACCTCTCAGGTTGGCTGGGCAGAATCGAAATCCATTATCAACACCAGTACTGGTGAATTATCAGGTGCTCATAATTACAATGGAGTTATATATATGTTCATTTTTTTAACTTCTACATATGAAGGTAATGTGAAACTTAAAATACATATTGTGAATTCTATAGTCCTAATTTTTTCTTTGATTCTATGAATATTTTGAATCGTATAAATGTTAAATCAACAAAAAGTATTAGCTAATAATTAGATATGTACATCATTTTACAAAGCATCTAAATTTGTACTAAATAATAAATAAATTCATTATATATGCATACTTGATATTTCAATGTAAATCCATTAAAGCAAATCTTCCAAGCAGGTGCACCCCTCACATGCCTTAGCAAAGCAAGGGAGAGAGAACTTTATAGTATCCATTACGGGGCAATTATAGTTTTGTTTGGAGTGTAAGTAGGGACCTACCTTGCTGTAACCCTACTAGGCCAATTGATCCATCATTAGCCCAGATACAAGGCTCACATCACTAAAGTGCACTATTAGTTTAGGTGTCAACTTAGGCCTAATAATTACACTATTATTATTATGACATTCCAATAGTCCAATTGAAACATAATATTAAACTATGGTAGTCTAACATTGGAAATTCTAACAATCTCCCCCTTAGAAAATACAGTTTAATAAACAGCAAATTAGATTACAATCTGTAGCTACAATAATGAATGTTAACAATAATTATGACATAATTACAACCACTGGTCCAATAAAAGTACTTGGTAATGTAGATCATCATATCTGATAGGGATGTTGATATCATACATGTTTTGAATAATTATATTCCAATGACCATAACACAATGTGGAATGTGTGAGTAATAAGATATATTTATCAAAATGTGATCTTATGTACATCTTTACAAAATGGTCTATGCATCCACCCAAGATACCAAAATGAGAATAAATCTTAGCATAACAATCAGACAGGGTCTAAATGTCTCTATTAATATGTCATAAATAAATGTGCATAATCAACAACATCATATATACATATATATAAAACATATGACAATATCATAAACATTTTACTAATCTTAAGATAACAATAACACTAGTTCATCATTTGAATAAGAAACATGAAACCCCTTGATAGTTGTCAAAACTAGCCAAAAATAGTATTGAACCACCTAAGCTAGTAGTATTGGTGAGTAAAGGTCGTGTTCATAGAGATTGTTAAATTATTTCTATATGTTTCAGTCACAAATAGGGGTAGGATAGCTAATTACAATTAAGAATTTAAAGCAAACAGTTTAAGTGCATAAAAAAGAAAATCAGAATATAAAGGGAATTCAAATGTAGCAAGGCTTAATCTAAAGGACTCTTACAACCAATTTATTAACTCTAATGTTTCATTCCTATTTTGATCGATTAGCCAAGATATTGATTAAGCCTAAGATTTAATTAATCCTTATTAATTTTCCCTTAAACTAGCTAATTAAACCTAATATCTAATTGGCTCTTGTTACTAAATCAATGGAAACCTAACACTCCACATATTTAAAAATAGCTTTAAGTTATAAAAATACTAGGTCTAGATAATTGAATCACCCCAGTAGAAAATCAATTTACTACCCTTAATTCCCTAGGAAGATTTACTCACCACGATAGCAAATCAATCCTTATGTCACATATCAACCAAATAGCCACTAACAACTATAAGTTACCATGGAAAATTAGCTAGCATTAGATCATAATAAGTAATTAATTAATGGATCCTATTAATTAATCATCAAATGCAATTATATGCAATAAAATTAGGGAATCAAAAAAATCAAATTAGGAATGAATTGAAATTAAGATCAAGTTTCAAAATTAAGAAAGAATTGGTTCAGAAATTCCCTTAGATTGAGATGAGAATTTAGTTGTATATTAATAGAAAGTAAAATGAAAAATTAAAAAGGGAAAGAGTACACCTAGTTACAATTGAATTCTTTCCCTAACAAAGCTCCTCTCCTCCAAGAGTTAGAAACAATATAGAAAGAATGTAAAAAGATATTACAAGAGAGGCTCAGCTAGCTAATTTTAGGCTTAGTGCACTGCCTCTAAGTTGGGCTATGGTTTAAGGATGGAAGGGGCTTTTTTGGATGTAAAAATATCCAGATGAAATGTAGATCTATCACTTAACTTTCCAATAGACTTGACCTTGCATTAAAATTCAGTCTCTGGCTCAAGTTATGGGCTAAACACCAAGATAGCCTTTCTAAGCTGCCCTACCCATAATAGATTCAATCATTCAAGTTCATAGCCATCTTATCATATCAAAATGGTGTATTTTGCCCTTAAACCTTTCATGAAAATGTTGGAGTGAATCTTGGCTATCATATGGGCTTGAGTTTGCACCAAAATGATCTTTGGAGCTCTACTTATGATGAAAAAATTGGGGCAGGCTTTGGATCACAACACTGCACTCTACTTGATCTTTCAAGCTCTATTTCACCCCCAAAACACTTGAAATGGGCTTTGGGCTCTTTATGACATTTTTAGATCTTTCTTTTATCTTTTCAAAGACATAAGAATCACCTAAAAATGAGGTCTATAACTCTAGATATACCTAACAACCTAAAATAATGTTAATTTACTAATAAATTTGATTAAGCACAAAAAATTAGCAAACCATAAAACCAATCCCAATTGTCCAATTGAACACATAAACATGAGAAAAAAACCATGTATAAAGGGATATAAACTATGTATAAATTGTGTTCATCACTCCCACTAACCTTAAACAATGAAAGGCTTAGTTAAACTTATTCTGGTCACTTGTTCATGAACAATTTTACACCTAAGCCTTTGGTTAGTGGGTTCACAAGAATACAATCCGCGGCAACATGTATGAAGCTTGCGTATCTTCTCCGTAACAAATTAATACTTAATATCAAAATATTTGTACGAGCAGTACTTTCATTATTATTTTTAGAGAAGTTCATTGTGACAGCACTGATGCAACATATAGTTAAGGTCCTAGATATACTCTCTACAACTTTGAATATAGATATCATGTTTGCTAACCAAATAGCATCACAAGTAACTGCACAACATGTGACACACTTTGCGTTCATAATAGAGTTTGTTGTAATTGACTGCTCAATAGTGTTTATGTTGCAATTCTTCCTATCATTATAGAGATGTATCCAGATATCAACTTCCTATCATCTTGATAACACATAAAATTAGAGTCAATGTAGTCTAAAACAATCAAATCATCAAATTTACAATAGGTCAACATAAAATTCTTTGTACCTTATAGGTGCTTCATAACTTTTTTGGTAGTAGTCCAATATTTTTGACCTGGATCATTCAAGTATCTTCTAAGTACATTAAACCAATACCAATATCAAGTTGTGTACATACTTGAAGACATTGGACTTTAGAAAGAATATAGAAGGGTGCAATAATTAGAGAGAAAATAAAATATTTTGAACATTTTAAGTATTTTTTTTTAACATACAATCTTTGAGATAAGATAAGAAGATCCCAGGATCTGTCACGATGGATCCATATGCCCTGCACGATAAAAGGCATCAAGATCCTTCACATATAAATAGTATATGTTATCTCAATCATAGGGCTTATAACATTATTTTCAAGGAGAATATAATCAACATAAGATTAGAAACATAAATATACCTATACCTAACTTAAAACAGATACACAGATCGACATTATTCTCTTTGAACCCAAGAGAAGCGATAATCTAACAACCTTGAGAGACCGTTGTCTAGACATTTTATTTAAATCATATTTATATATATTGTCAATTTACACACTAAGTGTTCTTTACTCTTCTCTTGGAAAATCATTAGGTTGATTCACATAAATAGTTTTTGGCTAATCACCATTCAAGAAGGTCATTATCTATTTGGTGAAGTTTCAGGTGAAAATGAGCTACCAGTGCCATAATGACTCCAAATGAGTCTTTAATTAAAACAAATAAGAAAGTTTTCTATTATTAGCACCTTCTTTCTAAATGTAGCCTTTTGCTACCAATATGGTCTTATGCCTCTTAGTCACACATTGAGTATCCTTTTAATATCTAATAGGCTTGCAACCAATAGGAACTCTATATGATCCCACACATTGTTATGGATCATCAAAGTAATCAATAATGTATGGCCTTTATCAATTTTAAAGAATTAAGACTTGAAATACCTTCTTGAAAACTAGTGAGATCATTACCATAATTGATGTCAAATTCATGCTCATGCAGATATATCACATAGTCATTAGTAATTTCTAATCTACTAGCCATCTAGAATTTCCTCAAGGGTACTTTATTTACAAGACTTTGTTCTTTTCTACTACTAGAAAAGCATTAATCTCTTCTGATTTCCACCATAGGTTTTACTGTATGTTATAATAGATCATCTTCTAGATTAATTCAATTTATTTTGAACTAGTGATAGTGCTAGTGGAATAACAAATTGCATCTATCTAAGAGAGATGTTACATGGTCTTTGATGGTTGCTGAATCCAATCAAAATTAGAAAATTTATAACCGATCTACCTTACTACTTGTAGTATAAGGCAACACTAGGTCAAGCCCTTAGATCATTCTAATGATAGCAATTAGATTAAGAGGTAAAAATGAGGGAGGGTTGGTAGTATCTATTCTAATAGCAACAACAATGTAGGAATGTAAATAAGGGTAAGCAAACAACTAGCCCAAGGGAATCAACTACACTTGAGATTAATGTATCCTTGATCACTAAATATTCATTCAATTGTTAATCATATTTTTGGCCTTAATCACAACAGGAAGCCTTGAAATGATTAATGAGTCCTCTACTAGATAAGCATCCAACATTTGGTTGATTAAGGCGAAAAAGATTAAGCATCCAATTAAGCTAAAATCATCCTAAAAAAAATCAGAACTCAGCCAAGTAAATTATCCATAAAAAACTCAATGCATTGCTTAGTTTCTACCATCCTCTTTCTATAAATGATTATTAAGCAATAATCATATTAATATCCAAATCAAATGAAGCCATTCAATTGAGAATTCTAAGTAAAATAGAGAGGAAAGGAGAAGAAATGATAAACAATTGAATTGCAAAGTGAAAGCAAAATCTCAGCATTAATCTTTAAGCTGTTAATCCCTTAGATTGATTACAAGTTTTCACCTTTCCATGAATGGAAGGAAAAATTATAGAGAAAAGAAAAATGCCCTACAAACTTTCTACAAACTCTCTCAAAAACTTTTGAAAAAAACTCTCTAAAAACTTAAAACTAAGGAGTGCTTAACCAGGAAAAGAAGCTAACTGCTAGTTGGTGGAGTAGGAGAAATTATGAAGGGCTAGTTACTTCCTGCCATCTTCTGCTGCCACTTCTTTTGCATGTTCTATGCCATTGTAGACTGCTTGTTTAGTTTTTTTACTAACTTATTGACTTACAGCTAGTTGATTGTGGAGTTGGTGCAAGGGATGATCATTGGGCTTAAGTTTCATGTCAATTGGGGCCTAAAAAACCAAATTCTTTAAAGGCCCATCTCATCAGTATTTTGCCTCATTTTGCAGCTCATTTTTCATGCCCAAAATGATGCATTCAGGTTTAGAAGTCTCTATAAGAATTGTAGCCTTGTGTCTTAACTTCTATTTGGGCTTAGTTTGACCTCATTTGGACTTCTATAGCTCCAGATATTGGCTAATGAGTGCTTAGAGGTCGAGATGCATGAGACTGAATTGAGATAGCATTCTGGTTCTAACTTGAGCTCTAATTTCAGATATCCAATTATGAGATTCAGCCTTGGAGTCTTCATGAAAGTTGTAGAGTCATGTCTTATTTTTCCTACAACATAAGAATCACATTAATTGGACAATCATAGCTCAAGTTATAGCCAAAATACAGAAACTACTCAAAAGGTCAAATACTGCAGAATTTTCTCTAATGATTCCAATTGACACCACACTATGAACATGTAATAACACAACTAAAATAAGTCAGTTTGGACCTTAAAAAGCTTAGTGAGAGGACAATTAAATGAGTAAAATATTTTATTATCAGTTTTTCACTCCTGTTATCTGACCAAACCTAAAAATGAACAGAACAAAAAGCTTCTATTATCATGGTGGTTTGGATCAGATGATAAAATCTACTACTTTTATAACTGTTACAATAGTCAATAAAGTGACCATCAATACTCTTCATATCAAGTTATTCTATAAATGGATTATATGGCTTCATTTAGCCTTATAACCCTGAACATGGAAATGCCTAAGGCTAGGTTTTTCCTGTATAGCAAATCATATAGGGTTTTAAGTATGGACTTACTAGGGACTTGATTTATAATATATGTTTTGGTTTATAAAGGATCACCTTATACAAATTCTAGTAAAATCAAATGCACCAGCATGCATTTGATCATGTCCATGAGTGTGTAATTCCATCTTCTTGCAATCTAATGCTATTTAGGCATTCCAGGCATAAGGTTGCTAGCCTTAAAATTCACAATCTTGGAGATATCTTGGAAAAGAATCAAAGTTTACATTAGTTTCACCACATCGGTTTAGCACTACCATTTTTATCAGAACTGATACACTTGATTTTTCTAAAATTTGGAGTTCAATATCAACTTTAAAGTCCTAAAAGAATTTAAGGATTACAACTTATTAGTGGATATTTTCACCTAACAAAAAATTTGAAAAATCACCAATAAAGGTGAAATATCAGCATCCATCTATAGCACTCGGTGTAATCTGTCCATTTACATGATTGTGAATTAATTCCAAGACATCCAACATTTTGGTCTTTTCCCTTCTTCTAACTCTAGCAAGGAGTATCTCCTTTAATGCAATCAACACATACATAAAAAAAAAGATAAGTCTAAGTTATGAAGAATCTCTTCTTTTATCAATCACTTCATCCTTTTATGGAGATATCACCTAGACACTTATGCCACATCATTGAGGATATCACATTAATTCTAACTCTTTTGTCTCCAACCATAGTATTTATTTAACTAACTAACTCTCCAATTTCCAAACAATAACTACTCCTACCTACTCATCTTGCATTTTTTCACCATTCCTAATCCTACTATCAACTTTCTATTACTTAGCTTCCTCTTACTTCCTAACGCTTATAATGAATTTGTAATGCAAATTATTGTACCCCTGTCTAACCACTAAGTGTTCAACAAAATGTCTCACTAGAGCCAGTAGAACATCTTAATTTATTATGATGTGCACTCAAATAAGCTTTCTTACTTTCCAGAGTTAGTTACATTTTAGTGTGACTAACTTCTATGCTTAGCATTCGATACATATGAAACAAAGTGAGTGCATAGACCTTTCATTTCTTCACGGCATCTTCTGCTTGACTAACTATAGAGGTAATGTGATCTCCTATAGAGATGCCCATGGACCTTTCTTCAATTTAGCTACAAAATGAAAAGAAAAAAAAGGATATTCATGCCACACTCTAGAATAGGTAAAAGGAGAGTGATAGGTCATGGATTTGATGCCATAAAGAGGAAAACTCTTTGATAAGTCTATGGTTCTTGAAGAACCCTAAAAAAGAAGCTTTCAGGAAAATAAATACTCTTCAATTTTATAAAATGAGTAAACTGAATTCTAAGGGACACATGCCTTCCTTTTTAGCTATTACTTACTCAAATGGGCTAGATTAATGTCTTAAACAAGACCACCAAAAATACTAACAAAACAATTACAAAAGCATAAGTTTAAGTTATTACAATAAGTCCAAAAATAAGTCATAAAAATTAGCCAACCAACCATTATAGATACCATCCAACATGGACCTCAATTTAGCCATAAACATGATGCCTAAAATAGCCTAAAAGACATCCCAATTAACCAAGAAACAAAATGGCCAAGTGTTCTCCATGTTGGCACAAAGATGGATGCTTAGGTGGCTTCACTTAATGACATGACTTCAATGCAAATAGTTCTTAAATCTTTAAAGCAATGCTTCTTATGTGTGCTCCATATGGTGTGGCATAACCCTTGAATAGCCTTCCTTATCCTTCTAGCCTTAGCTTTTATGATAGGTCCAACCGGAAGTTGCAAGGCTTCTTGGTAGTTTCTTGGATGGTCCCTCAAGCTTCCATCACTCCCCCTTCTTCAAAAGGATTCAATCTCGAATCTTTAATACCTACATCTATAGGAGAAAGATAAAAAAATATTAAAGGTAGCACTAATATTGTAATCACTAGGAAGATCTAATTTATAAGCATTATTATTGATTTTTACCACCATTTGGAATGGACCATCGCTCCTAGGGTGGAGCTTGGTCTTCCTTTATGCTTGGAGCCTTTCTTTTTGGCTAAAAAACAACCTTCTTGTGCCCTTTGTTGGCTTGGTGTGGATATTATTCCATTCTTTTCTCAATATTTTTCCTCATTTATTTATGAAGTTGTTGCACATATTCGGCCTTTCCTTTTTCCATCAAGACCAGCATGTTCCTCAATTGGTAATAGCAATAAATTCAAAAAGGTTAAAGAATTAAAACCATAAATAATTTCAAATGGAGAAAAATGAGTAGTTGAATGTACACTTCTATTATATGCAAATTCCATATAAGATAAACATTGTTCCCAATTTTTCAAGTTCTTTTGGATAATAGATCTTAACAAAATAGTTAAAGTTGTATGCATTACTTTAGTTTATCCATCAGTTCAAGGGTGACATGTTATTCAAAATAACAATTTAGTTCCTAATTTTCCCTAAAGAACCTTCCAAAAGTAGCTCAAGAATTTAACATCTCAATCCAATACAACACTCCTAAGCACTTTATGCAATCTCACTACCTCTTTAAACAACAAATCAATAATATAAGTAGCATCATCAATTTTATTACATGGAATGAAATAAGCTATTTTAGAGAACTTATCAACCATAACAAAAATGGAATCCTTCCCCTTCTTGGACCTAGGCAAACAGAGTACAAAATCCATGAAAATGTCCATCTAAGGTTTACCAGGAATGGGAAGTGGGGTATAAAGACAATGAGGTAGGATTTTGGATTTAGCTTCTTTAAAAGCTATGCAATTTCCATGAAGTTTTTCCACATCATGCTTCCTACAGTGCCAAAAGAAATGTTCTCACAAAAAAACCAAGGTCTTGGCAATGCCAAAATGGCCCATTAATCCCCCTATGAGCTTCCCTAATAAGCAATTCCTTCAAAGAACATATGGGCATACACAAATTATTTTCTTTAAAAAGAAAACTATCAAGTCAAAAATATTTGCCAAAAGCTACCTTCTCACAAGCATTAGACACACTAGCAAAATCATTGTCATCCACATATAATTCTTTAATGTGTTCAAAACCTAACAACTTAGCATGCATAGTTGAGTTCAGGGTATACCTACAAGAAAGGGCATCAGTCACAACATTCTCTTTACCTTGCTTATGTTTAATGGTTTAAGGAAATGTCTCAATGAATTCCATCCATTTTGCATACTGGTAGTTCAACTTTCCTTGCCCTTTCAAATGCTTCAAGTACTCATGATCAACTTAGAAGACAAACTCCTTTGGCCATAAGTAGTGTTGCCATGTCTCCAAAGTCCAAACCAAAGCATAGGGTTCCTTGTCATATGTAAGGTAGATAAGAGCTACCCTTTTTAGCTTTCCACTAAAGAATGCAATACGACATCTTTCCTACATCAAAATAGCTCCAATACCAAGTTTCAAAGCATCACATTCAATTTCAAAAGCTTTAAAAAAACTAGGAAGTGCAAGTAAAGGTGCTGAAGTTAGTTTCTATTTAAGCAATTCAAAAGCCTTCTCTTGCTCACCTTCTCACTTAAATCCCACATTCTTCTTCATAACTTTGGTCAAGGGTATGGCTATTGTGCTAAAGCCCATTACAAACTGCCTATAAAAACTAGCCAACCCATGAAAGCTTCCCACTTGACTTAAGGTTTTAGTGATTGGCTAATCTTTACTAACTTTCACTTTTTTCTCATTCATCTCAATACCATTGCCACTCACTATATAACCCAAGAGAGTAATTTTTCCCAAGTAAAAAGAATATTTATTAAAATTGGCATACAATTGTTCTTCTTTCAAACATTGCAACATATATCTCAAATGCTTAATATGTTCATGTTCATTTTTGCTATAGACATGGATATCATTAAAATATTTAACCACAAATTTTCCAATAAAAGTATACAAAACATGATTCATCAACCTGATAAATGTTCTAGGAGCATTTGTTAAGCCCAAAGGCATGACCAATCATTCATAAAAACCATGCTTAGTTTTGAGAGCGGCTTTCCACTCATTTCCTAATCTCATTCTAATTTGGTGACAACCATGCTTCAAATCAATTTTAGAGAACACACAAGATCCATGTAACTCATCTAACATATAATCAAGCCTAGGGATAGGATGTTTATACTTTATAGTGATTTTGTTAATTGGTTGCGATTAACACACATTCTCTATGATCCATCCTTCTTAGGCACTAGCAAGACCGAAACCGTTCAAGGACTCATGCTCTTCCTAATATAACCTTTGGCCATGAGTTCTTTTACTTGTCTTTGAATTTATTTGGCCTCTTTGGGGTTAGTTCTATAGATTGGCTAGTTTGGTATGGAAACTCCCTGAATGAAGTCAATTTGGTGTTCTATTCCTCTTGATGGTGGCAAGCCATGGGCCATTTCCTTGGGAAATACCTCTTTATATTCCTACAAAACTAAATCAATAGCATTAGGCAAAACATTAGTTTCATGGTTAGTATTCAAAGAAGCTCCTTTGCAAACAAGAATTAGCATAGGTCAATTGGCATAAAGAGCTTGCCTAAGATCATTAGCTTCTTTTTTCTTATTTTGATCTTTCTTTCAACTCATTCTTTTCACTTTTACTTTATTTTTTCCACTCTTACTCTCTTTTTCTTCACTCATCTTTTCTTTGTTTTTCACTCTTTTCACTTGATCTTCCAAAATTTGTTTTTGGGGGTGAGGAATACAAGTGTAATTGATTTGTTGCCCTTTACAAGGCTATACTAGTTGAGGAAGCCATTTTGGATAACATGTCCATCAAATTGCCAAGGTCTTCCAAGCAACAAGTGAACCCCTTGCATGGGGACAACATCACATAAGACCCTATCTTGGCATTTTCTGATAGAAAATGCCATAAAGACTTGTTTTATCACCTTCATCTCCTTACTATCATTCGATCATTAGAGGTTATAAGGAGTGGGATGGTTCAAGGTAGGTAAAGACAATTTTTCTACCATGATTGTACTAGCCACATTAACACAACTCCCTTATCAATAATTAGGTTACACACCTTGCCTTTCACATGGCATCTAATGTGGAAAATATTTTCCCTTTGTTCCTCATCTCTTTCTTTAGCTTGGGCATTCAAAGCTCTTTTCACTACTGGAGTATTTCCTTTAACTGCAACCTCAACTACTTCATTGCTCTCTCCTCCACTTCTCTCTTTCATGTTCACTAGCTGATTCAACCTCCCCATTTCTCTTCATTCTCATGACTTTTTTATTGGGGCATTCAAATGCATAGTGATTGTGGGCTAAACTTTTGAAGCACTTGATGTTTCTTTGCTTTTGTGGCACTTTCACCTTGCATTTGCCTTTGAAGTCATCCAATTTTGTTTTTGAAGAAGTTCTAGCTGTGGGCTTCTTATGGAATTTATCATCCCTCTGCTCATGTTTCTTGTCCCAATTTGACTTCCATGAAGAGCTAGATTGATGAATAAGTTTAGAAGAAGTCATCCTTTTAAGTTGCTTTTCCACCTTCATGGCTATGTGTACCATGTCCTTTAATTCCACACAGTGTTGAAGCTCCACCACATTGGCAATATCTTGATGCAATCCATGAGAAATAGAGCCATAGTTGCCTTTCTATCTTCTTCCACATTTGCCCTTGTCATAGTTATCTCTATTTCTTTATGGTAATCTTCAATACTCTTGGACCCTTGGGTAAGGCTTTGGAGTTTTTGGTATAACTCCCTATAGTAGTGTGAAAGGATGAACCTCTTTCTCATGATTGTCTTTAACTCATCCCAAGTAAAAATGGATCTTTCATGGTTTTTCCTTCTAGTTTAGACAAGTTGATCCCATCAAATAATGGCATAATCTGTGAACTCTACAATAGCCAACTTCACTTTCTTCTCTTTAGAGTAATTGTGGCATTTGAAGATTAATTCAACTTATTTTTTCCCACTATAGGTATGCCTTTAGATCATTCTTGCCTTGGAATGATAGTATGGTCATTTTATTGTTGTGTAGGCTAGAATCTACCCTTTCTCTTCTTAGTGGGTGTATTTAATCATTATTTTTAAAGACTTTTAAAGACTTCAAAAGTTTGGGTGTATTTAATAAAGACTTTTGAAGACTCTATAAAAGTCATGGGTTATTCAATATTGATTTTTAATGACTTTAAAAAAGTCTATGAAAGTTTTAGGGTATTTAATTTATACTTTTTGAAAGTTTATAAAAATCAATAGGTATTCAAAATATCAATGACTTTTCAATACTTGTTTAATTGCTAGACTTTTACAGACTTTTTTATAGGAGGTATAAATACCTAAACTCATC